>VWZL01000905.1:120191-173344 GCA_013396915.1 Stercorarius parasiticus | reverse complement strand
GTCCCGGGAAACCGGCGGCCTCGCCTCCCCCCGGGCCGCGGGCGTCGTCCGCCGCCCCTGCCCCGCCTCATCTCCCTCGCTACGGGCGGCTTCCTTCAGCCGCTGCTCCCGCCTCGCCGGCGGAGCTCCGGCTCGGTTCCCGGGTCGGCTGAGGGGGCTACCAGGAGCCGAACTCGCGGCCTCCCCGCCGGGAGCCCCGGCAGCGGGCGGGCACTAACGCGCTTTATTTAAACGCCTTATAGAGCGACTGGAGCGGAGCGGCTCTTTGGGAAGAAGCGGAAAGATGTCCCGGGACGGTGAGGAAGGTGGTTTAACGGCCTAGACCTGCGGGAGGAGCTGCCGCCGCCGCCTGGGCAGCGCTTTGGCTTTGGTACGGTGTTTGTGGCGCGGGACGGTCTGTGGTGATTAGGTTTTGTGGTGACGGGGGATGTGCTGTCCGGCGCGGGAGCCTCAGAGAGTTAATTGCGAGTAAGTACTGCCCTTCGCTGGGAGAGAGGAGAGCTCGCCCAGGTGGAAATCTTTATCATGCGAGAGGAGTCAGGGCACGTACCTTGCTTTCTGGTTCCTCAGGATTTTCCTGATTGCTTGAGCTTGTAAACGTGCTGGTGGCGAGATTCCCTGAGGATATTGCCTCAAAGCTGCGAGGGAGCAAATTGCAGGTGAAGCAGGCGCACCTTTTGGCTGCCCTCTTGTTTCCCTGAGCCTGATGCAAGGGTGGCCGAGCGGCACTTAGGGGAAGCTTCTGAAAAGTGCTGCATACAGCTTTACGTTAAAGGAAGCTAGTATTGATTTGAGGTTATTTTAATGTTTTGGATTGTAAAACTACGTTAGTGCAGAAACTGTTAGGTGCACTTAGCTCGGTCCTATTGGAGGTGGGCCAACTGAAAATATGGTTGAAGTCAAAAGGCAAACAGTTGTTTCAGCAAGGAGTTTCATTAAAATATTTACATAACTTGATAAACTGTATACAATTTTTCTTAATGTCGTATTATGTAGACACTGTGGTGTTTCCACGGCTTTGGTTTTGTAATCGCTTTATCTCTGATTTTTTGTGGTAAATATGAATTGGAAATGGATATGTTTAGATTTCCAGTAAATTATTTCCAAAATATGCAGTGCAAGGTAAACTGTGCTGCTTTGTTTTGGTAGGATAAAGTATATTTTGTAAGTCTCCTCCTTTAAAATAACTTAATTGACTTTGTTCAGGTGTGTGCACACCTGTATTGTAAAGTTTTTAATGCTAATTGGAAGCCAAACATTTCATTTTGTAGAGTGAATCTTCTTAAATATCTCTATTAAAGCAAGCTTTCTAAGTGGAAATAACAGTCGTCAAAAGCTTCTAGCTATTTCTGTGTGTCTTGCATCAAGTAGTGAAAATCTTGTCATTCTTTCCTAAAAGATGCATATCGTAAAAATCAAAAGCTTATAAAACCTTAGTTATTATATTTGGACGTTAAAGGACCTTTTTATTTTGGCACCAAACCCCAAGCTTTTTTAAAGCCTTTTCAGTTGATAGGTTACTTACGCTAAATTTACAGGTCAGTTAAATGGTCTTGCATATAGCTGTGTTAAGCTAGCATGTGAAAAGCAGAAATTAAGTTGTAGTCAAATGTTTGTATAATCAGCTACATTGGTTTTGAAAGAATAAAAAACGATAATGGTATTTAAAGCATTCCTTAATTCTGTAATACAGCACAGATTTACAGGTTGAAGTCCCCTGAGAAAATCAGCTGTAGGATTCTATTTTCCAGAATGAATGATGGTTGTGTCCACCGTAAAAGAATCACTGTTTGGATATTTTATTTAGAAATTTCTGGGTTTAGTCAGTTATTTTCTTTTTAATTTATTTTTATTGATCTTTAAAATTTGAATGTTGTGTTCAGAACTTTATTCGGTATAGTTCAAATATTAAGAAGAAAGAAAAAGTTTATGTACTTGACAGCATAGACCTTTAAAGCTGGATATACATACTGCATACAGTGACATCTGGAAGTATTCAGATTACCAGCTCTATAAATTACCTGTTATAGAAAGTTGTGAGATGTTAAACCCTAACATGATAATGGCTTTGTGCTTGTCTCTCCCTTCCGCCTTTTAAATTGTAAGTAATTTTTACAACCACTTCTAGGAGTCATCAGACCATGGATTCATGGCCTTAATTAACAGAAATCTAGGCACAATTTGTATGTGATGCTGAGTGTTGAGACTTCAGCTTCTGGAGTTTTTTTATGAATGAATTTAGAGGTATGGAGACAGAGGGAAGGCAGATTAAATAAAGGAACCTGTGATGTAGTGTTTGAGGGTTTTTAGAGGGTTTTTTTTTTTTTACCTGGTAGAGTTAAGAGTACTTTTATCAGGATAGATATATCAAAGGTCGTTCAGAAACTGAAGAGCGCATTTTAGTTTGTTTTGGTTGTTGCACGTCTGTTCTAGTATGTCTGTATGACTGACTTGTAAGTATAGCTATTCATGCTACCTTATTTCTCATGCCTTATTAGGTATGACTTAATTTTTCAATCTCTTTTTACTTTATATGTGCCCATTTAATGTCTTTTTTTTTTCCTCCTTGTTCTTTCTAGCTATTGTTTTTAAATGCACAGACTAGACTTCTTAGCATGTAGTGGAAGCTTTCCTAGATTTTTGTATGCTGCTGTTATTAGTGAAGACCTGAGTAAACTCATGATTTTACCTGTGCAGACTGCATGCTATTAATGATGAAGTTGGTACATTGGCTGGGATAGAGTTAATTTTCATCACAGCAACTAGTATAGGGCCATGTCTTGGATTTGTGCTGGAAACAGTGTTCATAACACAGGGATGTTTTGGTTACTGCTGAGCAGGGCTTACACAGCGTCAAGGCCTTTTCTGCTCCTCACACCACCCCACCAGCGAGTGGGCTGGGGGTGCACAAGAAGATGGGACGAAACACAGCTGGGACAGCTGACCCTAACTGACCAGAGGGATATTCCATATCGTATGATATGCTCAGCATATAAAGGTGGGGGATGTTTGGAGTGATGGTGTTTGTCTTCCTAAGTAACACGTGTGATGGAGTCCTGCTTTCCTGGAGATGGCTGAACACCTGCCTGCCTACGGGAAGCAGTGGATGAATTCCTTGTTTTGCTTGTGTATGCAACTTTTGCNATGCAGCTTTTGCTTTACTTATTAAACAGTCTTTATCTCAACCCATGAGTTTTTTCTCCCTTTTACCCTTCCAATTCTGTCTCCCATCCCATGGGAGGGAGCAAGCGAGTGGCTATGTGGTGCTTAGTTGCTGGCTGGGGTTAAACCATGACAATCTGGGGTTTTGTTGAGATAAAGACAGTTTAATAGAACAGTAATGGAAGACAAAATTATTATAATAATAACGGTAAAAGAATATCCAAAACAAGTGATGGCAGTACAGTTGCTCACCACCAATGATCGATTGCCCAGCCCATCCTGAGCAGTGATCACAGATTCCTGCCCCCCAGTCAACTCCTGTTTATATACTTAGCATGAAGTTTATGGTATGGAGTATTCGTTTGGCCAGCTTGTCCTGTCTGTGCTCCCTCTCAGCTTCTATGGGAAGCTGAAAAAGTCCTTGACTTAATAGAAGAATTACTTAGCAAAACCACAAACAAAATACGTTATCATTATTTTCATACTAAATCCAAAACACAGCAGCTACTAGGAAGAAAATTAACTATCCCAGCTGAAACCAGGACACTATCCATCCCTGGGGCAATTGATTCCAAGTGCACTGGATGCCCCTCAAAGGGAAAGCAAACTGAGGCCTCTACCCCAGCCAAAACCAGCATAGTAAGCAATGTACAAATTAAATGAGACAGTCCACTGAGCTCTTCTGGCTTCACAGGAATCATCTATGTAAAAGGTTGCTTATTGGCAGGAACTTTTTAAAACAAAACAAACCCAGCAACTTATTCCAATAAAGCACTGGAAGATGCAAATACTTAAGTGATCTTTTTTAATAAAGTTGTTCTCAGAGTAAAGACAACCAAAGCAGCAGCAGAATGTTTTCTGGGTGCTAGAAGAACAGCTGTACTGGATCAGTCTGCATGTCTGTTTAGCCTAGCACCTTGTCTCAGAGCGGGTGCTAGTTTATGCATAGGAAAAAGTATAAAACCAGTAGCCTTCATTATGAAATTGCTGCTCTTTGGTGGAAAAAAATATTTGTAGTGTGTTTAATCAAATTAAAATTCTGAATATCTTTTTGCAGAGAATCAGAATGACTAAAAAAAGGAAACATCAAGAAGATTTCCAGAAAGTGAAATTAAAAGTTGGGAAAAAAAAGCCTAAACTAGAGAATGCAACTGATACTACCTTCAAAACAAAGGCCATACAAATTCCTGAGCAGCTTAAAGAAGATGGAGTGCTTCCTACGCAAAATAGAAAACTTAACATAAAGGTATGCTGTGGCGTTACATCCTGAAATGACAGAAAATTACTTGTCATTTATCTAGGTTTACTATATTTACTAGAGTTTAGGAAAAAAGATTTTTTTTTTTTTTAAAAAAACCTACCTTAAGAAAACCCAGCAGAGTATTCGAATACAGCCTCTTTGTCCTTGACAATAAGTTCACCCTTTAATTTAATGGCTCAAATTGCTGGACCAAGGGAAAGGTTTTCAACAGTGCAAAAACTAAGTTGCACAGTGAATTATGTATTGGGGATTAACATTTTGTTTTCAAAATTCTTGGATCATAACTTAAGGACAGGGTTTTAAAATGTAGACTTCCTGAGATAATGTTTTTAAAAAAATCTTGCATTTCTCTGAGTGGTGGTTATGCTTTCCTTCCTTTGCATCGTCTTCTGTCTCTTGGAGCTCTCTGCTTAAACTGAAGAAGGCTGTTGAGGTTAAGATTTCATAGTTCTACTTTTGAGAGTGAATGTGAGTGGACTTAGTTTTGGTCATCCCTCTGCTAAGTCAGTAGGGTTGTGCGTAAACTTTAAAAGTGAGGAGTGCCTAGTTACCTGAAGGACAAATCATGGTATCTTGTTTTTTCTTTTATTGAATTTTGATGTTTTGATCATTGTTACACTTTAAACTGATACTATATTTGTTCTGAACATATTATGCTGTTATAAACAGCAGTACATCATAAGAATAGATGCTGTATTTCTGAGTTTTTAAGAAAAATGTACTGGAAATAGGTGGAGAAGTTCAAAGAACCTAAAGTAATAATGATGGCAAGTACATATGTTTCTTTTCTTGTAGGATCTGCTTTCGCAGATGCATCACTATAGTCCTGGGATTAAGCATAGTGCACTTCTTGGGCTCAAAGATCTTCTGTCTCAGTATCCATTTGTAATTGATGCACACCTTTCAAATATAATAAGTGAGGTGGCAGCTGTGTTTACAGACAAAGATTCTGGTGTCAGAGGAGCAGCTGTTCACCTGCTGCAATTCTTGGCTTCAAAAATAAGAGCGGAACAGATTGCTCCGTTTTTTCCTTTGGTAAGTGCCCATCTCTCCAGTGCCATGACTCATATCAGTGAGGGGATTCAGGAAGATTCATTAAAAGTCTTGGACGTTTTATTGGAAGCATACCCAGCTCTTCTCACAGACCGCAGCATTATATTATTGAAGAATTTTGTAGAGCTTATTTCTCACCAGCAACTGTCAAAAAGACTGAAAAGCAGAGAGAAACTTTCCTGGATGCTCTCTGTCAACCCAAATCGGAGAGTAACTTCTCAGCAGTGGAGGCTGAATGTACTAACCAGGCTCAAGAAGTTTCTCCAAGCAGTGGTAGATGGATCCAATGAAATAGAGGATGAAGGGCTTCAAGAACAAAAGGATAGCCCTCATTCTGTGAGGAACCCAATATGTATAAGTTGGAAGGTCCATGCAAATAATCAGCAACATATACAGCTGTTTGAAAATGGTGGCTTACAACCAAAGATCAACTCATCATTTAGGCTGAGGTGAGAGAACGTTCATTAATTTGGGAATTGATGTCAACTGTAAGATCACAATGTTCAACTGCGGTTTGTTGCTGTTGAAGACAATTTTTATTGTGGGATTGTCCCTTAGCCATATTTTAGGGCATTTAGTGTAACGTGCAGTCTTACTGCAGTGGCGTGAAAATATGGAAATACTCAGCAGATAATTGTGTATATCATGAACTTTCCTGTTACCAGACAAAAGCTTTATTTTATGCTGTTCATAATAATTTTGAAAGACCAGCTCTAGCGTATTTTTTTTGAATGCGAACTGATGACTACAGGTTGTTAAATAACTGACGACTACAGGTTATCAAATAGATCTGGGGGCAAGCAGGCAAATTTCTTTACATTAAACATAAGCTTGTTTCTTATACTGTGATAATGAGTTTTACTGAATTTTTTTGCTTTTACCTTCAAAAGTTTACCATAAGTTTAGGAGTCTATTTTCTTTGAATATATCTCCTTTTAAAAAGGACAGCATGATAAGATGTGTCTTGCTGTATGAAGTTCTCCTGAGTTTCCAATTCTAGATATTTTTAATCAATTCACCGGTTTATATCTTCACTATGGATAAAAGACGTCTCATCTGAGACATGCTGATGAATATGGAAGAATTTGTAGTGTGCTTAGTCACAGAAAGGTTTGTGTGTTTTTTAGTAGTACTCAAAAGTAGATGTGAGCTGAGGTTAAGGGAGAAATAACTAACCGTCTTTATTTCTCTTCCTCCTTTCTGATTCACCCACTTCTCAAACTAGAGGGGAATCTCCCACCCCACTTTGTGGTACCTTTTAAACATTGGCATCCTCATGGATATGCATCACTATTGATGTTACATACCTGCTGGCAGGAGACCTGGAATGACGACCTTAAAAGCAAAAACTGTTGAGCTGTTACACAGCACTTCTAATCCATAGATACCAAGGTGGTTTGAAGAGAACCTACAGTCCTTGTTTTACTGCTGAGGGAGACTGAATAAGGCATGTAAAGCAGTTACACTAAATACATCTAGGAGGTCAGTGGCAGAAAAGGGTATAAAACCCACCGCCTAATTCATTGCTATGTCCATCTCGTATCTTTGAATGAATGAAGTGCAGAAGAAGAGCTGTTCCCTATTGGCCTGAATTAGCAGGTGTTTTTAATCTCTGTTGTGGAGATACACAAATGACCATTCCGTTCCTGCTTTCCTAGGCTTTATCTCAGTAGATAGCATATTACTTATAGGTATGGGAAATTTACATTAAGCTAAGTAAAATGTGCAGCTTATTCTCATAAAAGTGGTTGTTAACATTGCATAAGAGTTCAGTCGTGACCAACAATATCTGCTGCAGGTAGAACTGTAGTTGGAAACTAGACCAGTGAAGGCCACTTGAGGCAGGGGGAGGGATTCAGTGCTGAGCACAAAACAGTCCTATGGACTTCATCTCTGCAGTCAGCAGCATACAATTGTGGACCACCATATGTCAGAGGATTCTTGTATTGTGCCCTGAATAATATGCAGTGTGTGGTACACCATACCCTGTAATAGCTGAAGAGGCATTGTATCCAAGGTCTAGGAAAATAAACTTTACATTTGGTGTCACCTGAACTGGATTCCGCTTTTCTGAGGAGCTAGATTTTGGTGAAACATCATGATCCACTTGTGGTTATAAATACTTCTAAAAAGGCGTCTGCAAGCATGAGGAGGAGCCAGAAGAATAGAAGGAAATATTGCTAGAATCCAAGTCGAGATTGGCAAAGCAAGCTGATGTCAGCAGAACAGAAGAATGGAAAGAGAAAGGGCATCTGCAGAAGGTACTAAAATGTTCTCATTTGGTTGCATTTGTGCATATTTTTGTATATTCATTTTGCACAAAGGGCCAGTACAGTTTGTTTTTGTGGATATCCGTGAAATTCTAAGAGTGGAAGTTACTGTGGTGGATGTTGTAGTTGCCACTGAAATCTTTTCTGGTAATCTGAAGATGTTGAATTCTGTCTCTTCCAATCCCAACTGTGGCCTTTTACGGGCATTCCCAGGCCTCTGCCGTGGCCACTTCTGCAAGGACAGAAATTACTTCTAATAAGAGGTGCAAAAATCTGTAATGCTTGTTTGAGTACTTCCAAAATCTCAAACTGTATGTGTGGTTTTGTATAAAGAAATCAAGGCACAAATAGTCAAGTCCTAACTATAGATAATGAGTTGACCAAACCATAAGTAACTAATTGTGGTGTGTATGTATTGATGGCCTCATCACTAATACTGCAAGTAAGTTTCAACTTTATTCTTTAAAAAGTAGGCTTTCATACACCACTAATAGTATGCTAAATTTTTAAAGTTCCTCTTTCTTTTTAATCTTGCAAGTTCATTGGGTAGGGGTGGCACCTCATTGATAACCTAATGATTACAGAAAGGGATTTTCAGAATCAGTTTGCAGTGTTAATGTTTAGTAAAAAGTGTAGATTCTGAGCTTGGAATGCTGGATGGTTCAACAATGCAAATCTTAAGACTTTATTGTTGTGTGTTAGGTCTTCCTGCTGTGTGTCAATTAAAGACGACAGTGAATTAGGAGATTATTAGAATATATCCTCTGCCTTACGTGCTAACTCTGCTGCTTTTTGCTTCAAACTCATTTCAGGTATGGAAAAAAACTTTTTGAACTGGAAGTGGTGCTGAAGAGAAATGGCAGAGCGTCTGTTTCTGCTGAGAAAGGACAATATGAAGCTGCAGAGAAAAGCAAGAAGACTTAAAAGAACAAGATGGAGACAAAGCATAGTGAATAAATATGTATATCGAGTGACCTGTGCATAAGATAGAACAGGAAAATACACTTCATTTGCTCCACTGAGTGTTTCTTTGCTACAATTGGCAGCGAACACAAAAAAGGAGGACAGTATCCTGGCCTTGACTTTGAGCCATAAAACCTTACTAACTTCTAATGAAATGACTTCTCTTATTTTAAGCAGCAGAAAGTTGTTGCCTTATTTTCTGTTTCTTTTACACTTCCTTGACTTCCCTTTGCTGAATTTCTGTTGCTCACTTACTGTCAAATGGCAGATATGTTACAGTTTTCTTTTGTTTGGTCCTGCTATATAAAAATATTGGCATTTTAAAGAAAAACGACAGCTTAAGGGGTACACAAATATCTTGCTGCTCCTCTCAGTAGTATTTCATACCGCTATGAAGGTAATATGCTTTGTAGTGCTTCTGGGAGTGACCTTATGATTAAAGAATAGTGATAACAGATATGTGACAAAAAAATTAACACTTTAATTGACATCACACCCTCCCAGTTCAGTGAATACAGTGAACCCGTATTGCTAAGGATATTGCACTAATCAAATGTATACTGGACAGATTACAGTAATACTTTGTCATCATCTGTTACTGGCAGTCGGATTTTATTGACCCCTTTTGTTGTTAACCTTGAATATTTGGAGAAGTCTTATCTTGAGAGATGGGGCTTCTTGAAAGCTATGCCAAGTATTCTTGCCCAAATGCTTTCAGCAGCTGGGTGGAGTATCCCTTTTGGCATGGATTCTTCCTTCTTTTTCCATCCCTTGTTTGAGAAATGGTTGCAGGGTCTGTGTGTTATACTTTTGTAGGAATCTTCAAGTGTGTGTTGCCGGCTTCTCAGGTTTCATTCAGTGTTTAATGGGGAGACTTTTTTGTATTCCAGAAATAGATTGCACTAATTCTGGAGCTCTGGAATACACCTGTGATATCAGGTGTTATTTTCAGAGAAACAATTAAAGACTACTACTTCAGAACTATTTCAGCCAATTACTCACATTTCAGAATCTCAGCTGAATTCATAGTCCTGTCATGGCATAGCATTTACAGGACAACCTAGCTTTTTCAGTGAGCTTATGGTCTTGATATCAATTGGCTTGTCCAGTGAAGCTCTAGAATTCATTGGGGTTCGAACTGGAAGATGGGATTTGTCTGCTGTGTCTTTAGATGACTGAGAGTTAAATGCCTGACTTGGAACCATTTGCCCTAAACTCTCTTCATAGTCTGAAAGAAACGGGTGTCTTTGCTGCAGTGTCTATGGCGTAGAAGGGTGACATAGAGCAGCAAAAAAGGGACTAATAAGCCAAATTACATTAATTGCATACATTGGTTGCTGCAGTTAATACTAAGCTTGATAAAAATTTAAGATGTCTGGTAGTTGTAGTAGATAATAAAGATAAAACTTAACACTTTTTTTTTTCTTATGACCAGTTCTGGTTCCACTTGTCCATTTTGTGCTGGAAATCTATATTCTCTCTCCCATCTTGCTCTGATTGAAAAAGAGCCTGCATTTGTCTCACACTTTCTTTTTATTCCTTTACAGATGTCTTCTCCCTGCTCCTTTTACAGTTTGTTAATACCTGGGTTTGTTTTGATTTAGTAATTTTCTTGAGATACCAATTTCAACCAGAGAGAAATGACAGAATGAAGTTTTCTATTATGTTCTTATTATAGATGATTGCAACACTATGAGAAATGTAGCTTCATAGAAGGCTGTAACTAATTGGATGACTTGAAAATGACAGGACAACCAGGAAAAAATGCTTTACCTCTTTAATCCAATACGGAATTAAAATATTTCTAAACGGAACTTCCCTGCCTATCTGTGGAAAGAAAGTGAATAGTTTTTCAGATCCTATTTTGGGTGTATGTGTAAAGAAAAAATCACTTGGAGAACATCACTGAAATAGAAAGGAGTTTAACAGGAGGTTCAGTGTTCAATTTTATGTGTATTAGAAAGTTAGAATTACGATGGGAATTCCCTGCTGTGAGTTAGAAAACAAACTAATGGAAAACCATGCTCGAAATCCTCAGTCAAAATTATTGTTGCCTCTTTTTTTTTTAAGTTCTCTTGTTATTTGGAAACCCTTTCAGAAGCTTTTGTATTACTTAAAATTAGCAGGACTTATTCAGGGGTTTCTTTCTTTAAAGAACCTTTTTTTTAAAATGGATACAAATTGCTTGAATTCATCCAGGAGCAGGATTTGGTCATTTGTGCTGATAATCCCTTTTGAAACACAAAGTGTGTTATGAGGTTGTTGGGGGGGGGAAAGTCCTTGGGTTTTTTTGCTTTTTGGGAAGTGTTCTTTTAATTTAAACTATATCTCTTCATTTTTTGATAACTTTTGTTTAACTTCATTATCAGATCATTTTTATAGTTTTCCAGCTAGTTGCACCCCAGAGCATTAGAGTTAAACATCAGGTGTGAACCAAAGTTATATTTTTGCGGAATTACATCTTTTTTTTCCTATTAATATGAACAAACATTATGTTTATTATAGCTGGAGATGGTTATTAACTGTAATAAACCTCATGCATTTGACAGTACCTTGTAGTCAGTTTCATTATTTTGCTGCAAGGAGATTAAAACGTAAAGCTTTTTTATTTTGTTGTGCTGAGTATAGTGAATTCTTATCTGTTGGTTGAAGGTGATATGATAATGCAAATCATATTTCTCCACTTTATAGACTTTACATGTAACAATGGGGAAAGAAATACTGAAATCTTAAGAAGTTGTTACAGAAGCACACAAACTTGCAGGGAGACTCGGGAGCAGGTTTGTTGTAGATGGTTTGAACTCCCTTTTTTTCTTACTGAAATATCTAGCAAGAAAGCAAGCAAATATTTAATGTATTAAAAAAGTAATTTTTCCTGTTATTCAGAAAGCAGGAAAGTGGCATTTCTCTAATCTGTTTTTAAAGGTGTGATCTTTATCTTTTTCTCTCTCTCTTTTTTTTTTTTGCTTTTGTTGTTTAGGTCTCTGGTGAGCGTAATGGACAGTGCAGAAAAAGGCCTGTCCTCGGCTGAAAACTTAAAAGGTTTCATTGAGATAATAATTCCATTACTGATTGAGTGCTGGATTGAAGCATCTCCTGCACAATCAGCTCCCATTCTTGGAAACCTTTTGGAATCAGAATCTCAGCAGCTTATGCAGCAAGTGCTTAGTATAATACATTTGTTGTGGAAACTCACAAAGCGACATGATGAAACATACAAAATGGTAAGGGAGAAATGATCCGTGGCATGATAATGACAGTTCATTTTGTTTTGATCGGAAGCTAGTGATTTGATGATTGGAAGTAGTGGAAATATTTTATTAAGAGAGACAAGGCCTCGGTTTTAAGTAGAATTTGAGTTTGGATTTTGTCAAGTCTCTTACTTTAGAAAAGAATCTGAACTGAGCCATGAGTTCCCTGATAGTCTCCAGGAATCCTTCTTGACAGGCTGCAGCACAAAAGCTTTTGAAACTGAAAGTGGTTTTGGAGAAGAGGAGCATTTTGTCTCCTGGATATCCTCTAGAATATAAATTTGAACAAAGCGTACAATGGAGTTGTTTGTTCCTTGGTTTTATGTGTTGAAAAAATTTATAGGGGTGGGGGGTGGAAATGAACAAGCTCTAAAGCCTTGGAAAGTTAGGGATGACAGCGATATGAGATCCTGTAATTGCTTGGTGCAACCTACCTTGTGTCATGATTGGTAGTATCACAAGACACTGAATCAAAACCTCAGTAAGACTTTTATGAAATATCCTTGAAGGCTTTTTTGCCTTAATTATTTGGTCTGTCTTTTACTTTGATAAATGAGTTGCTGGTTTTTTTGTAACTTAATGTCACTCTTCCGAAGATTTTGCAAACTGGAAGAAGAATACCCTTCTCTCCATTTTGGCTGTTGAGAGTAGTTGGAAGGAAGGTCTTGACAGCTCTTTGTTTTACCTGTGTATAGGACTGTTGGGCCATTTGCTAAACAAAAATCTACATATAGAATAATTACTGGGAATCATTTGTGGAATCCTTCCATTAGACAAGAGCTATCCAACGTACACAGCCTGAGGGATGGATTCAGTGTCTGAACAAAACATGCTGTTCCCCTTTCATCTTTTGTAGAAAGCCTCTTGGAAGCAGGCAGAAAGCAGACTGTTGGCCAGGTAAATACTGTGGCAGGCTGCTCCCCCTGGCCTTTTTCTTTAGGGTACTGCAGAGCTGCTGCCCTTGGCCATAGGGTGCCTGATTTCAGTCACATGAAAGGAGTGCTCCAGTGTCAAGATGTGCTGTTTTAGGCATATGCAGTTGCATTATAACCTTAGGATGTTTTGGATAAAAAATCTGATTGTCCGTACACCTTTTTTTTTTTTTGAGCATACTGTGTTTTAGAGAAGATAAACTGTTTATCTTATTTTTCCTTTGTAGTCACCTTTATATATAAAATACATTCAAGTGGCTCAGTTTGAAAATGGAAGCTTAGCTTATGTAATAGCCCTTGGACTTATGGGCCAAAGTGATTGTTAAAGACACTTTGGAAAACGACTATGAATATGCCTACTGGAAGCCTATTAATCTTTGAAATAGTTTAATGGTCATTCTCTGTTCTTAATACTTGAATATCAAAAATATTTTTCTGCCTGACCAATTTGATAGCAGTGCAGACTTTTTTTGTGATGAGGTCTGCTGGACAGTTTGTGGAGTGTTAGTGTCTGCTAACCCACAAAGTAAAATTATTTTTAACTTTTGGAAAAAAAAATCTGTTTTCTGTAAGGATGACCTTTCTACTGTAAAATGTTTTGTGTCAGTGGGCTTTGAACTACAGGTACACTGATGACAGGGAAAGATGAAGACAGTGTCAGGATATGTCTTAATAGAAAACTCAGGACTGTCACTGCAAGTAAATCAGAGTTCACTCTGATTTTTAAGTGCCTTGATAAACTGATATAAAAACACTTTCAATCCACATCTATAACTCGGTTTAATATTGCGTATACCCACATTAATATGTGCTAAGACAATATACTGGTCAATTTGGATTAAATGGTGTCACTGAACCCTGATGTATATCACTTTTACTCTTTTGTTTGGTGGACCTTCAGGTTCATGCACATGATTTCACATTTACATCTGAAAGTAAATGCATATTAAAATGTGCAAACAGAAGCTAAAGTTCCTGTTTTTCATTGATTCGAGTAATGAATTTTGGAAGATGCTTGCATTGATGTATTTCCGTTACTACCATGTTTTCTGTCTATTGTTTGCTTTCCTTAATAGGAACTATGGCTTCGAATGAATTACCTTGTTGATTTCAAGCACTACTTCATGCGTCATTTTCCTTATTCTTTACAAGAAACAGTAAAGTACAAAAAGAAAGATTCGTGCAAAGGGTAAGAATAAAATCAGTGTCGTGTTATAGCTTTTAATTTCATAAAATGAGATAATGTTGGGTCATATGCTTTCTCCAGTATTAAGTTTTTAATGTTGGAAAAGAAACCTTTTTATTGCATATTCCTTGAAGATCTGTAGAGAAGTTTTTGTAGGAAGGTAGCATTGCTTTGAATTGAGAAGTTTTGGTTGTTCTTTGTAAAAGTATTGTATAGGAAGTCATCTGAATAGCCTCCAGTAGAAATTAAAATCCTGTCTTAGAGAAATGAAAATATTTTATTGAATGCTTCATCAGCAATTTACATATTGCTAAATGGTGATTTGGGTTAGTCTAACTAGTTTCATATTTCTGCATGTTTTCTTCAGTTGACTGCTGAATTACATCAAAACAAAAACTTTTTTTTTTCCCCCATCCACATCTGCTCTTCTAAGGCTGTATTACAGGGCTGGATAAATACAGCTAGAGGGGAGATGAGCCAAATTTTGCCTGTGTTGTATGTCAAAGCGGTACTGGAGCAGGGGAAGACAAACACTGACACATTTCTGCAATATTGAGCTATCAGAGTGTGTGCACCAGTTTTGTTCTGGTACAGGCCGGTAGCAGGTTGCCTCTCCTCTCAGCTCCCACATGTGAGACTATATTCATGCTAAGTCTGTTCTGGAGTCATTCTGTGCCATTGCAGTCCATATAAAACACTGGTGTGTGTACAATGGGTATCAGCTGGTATCTATCTCGGTTTCAAATACTTGCAAACTGTGCCCCTGCAGACTGGGCTGTAGTAGTAGAAGGTGGTCTCTTTATACTAAATATCTACCACGATGCAGGTATACTTGAGGCTGAAATTGTATTTGATAATTTGACTGTTGCATTTTCTCTTCCTGAAAGGGCACATAGATCAGAGGTACACCATAGCTCTTCTTCTAGTGCTTTCATTTCAGCTAAGTCATACCCATTAAGTTCATAAAGCCAAAAGGTGTTTTGCTTTTCCACGTTTTGACCTGAACGCCCTTCCTTGAAACTGAAAATCAGAATTAGTAGTTAGGCAATGCATCCATCTTGTCTTACAGGTGAAACCCTGACTAACCATATTTCTCTTGATCCTTCTTCACTCTGCTACTAGATTTTGCTCCATTCTTGCACTTTAAAATAGATACATTGTTGGATGCATGCAGGAGAAATAATCTCTAAACCTCTTTTTTGTGTTTTGTGTTTTTTTGGTCGTTACTTCAAGACTTCTGGAAACTTAGCTTCATGCCATGAAAATAAAAATAGTTGCTTTTGTTTTCCTTGCTTACCAGTGCATTTGTGTTAAAGGCCTGCATTTGGAAACCTCGCATGGCATTTTGAGGCTTCCTTCCTTCTCCAGTTTGCAAAATGTTGCGGAAATTTACGACAGTACTACTGATAGCACTTAGTATCTACATATTCTGAACATGAAAAAGTTATTAGTGTTTATGCCATGTATAAGTGATGTCCAAAGCTTAAGATGTATTTACTTATACTGTAATGGTTGTCTCTGAACTGAAGGGTGACTACACTTGCGTTAGTGCAGGTGGAAGTGCTTTTGCTTATTTCGTTTTCACAGCTCTAGTTTGTGTTCTGAATGTAGGCATTCATGTTGTGCAGCTTTCTGTAGATAAATGGTGTGAGATTTTTTTGTATACTTTTGAGTGACTAATCAGCAAGTAGATGTGTCAAGCCATAGTACCCTCGATTCCTTTCTTGATATGCCTTAATTTTGTCTTTCAAACCTCTGTAGGGCAACAGGGTGGTCCTACAGAATATTGTGATGGTGAAAAATGTGATTCTGACTCCACATGAGTTTGGAAAAAAGTACATAAATGGATTTCCCTATGCTGCTCATGGTGCTTTTTGTCATTGTGTGATAATGACAAAATCCATGTGATTCCTCACAGAAGAAACTGAAACTAAGGATTACTTTCTTTTAGCCTTCCTTTACTGGTTTCAGTCACCTAAAAGTGCTGCTAGGCCAGAGGAAAAATGTCAACCAGGAGAAACCAGCCATAGAGATACAATTTAGGGCTTTGGTTCTTGCAGCTACTATAAATATGAGAAATAGACATTTTGGTGGCAGAACAAAAATTTTCAAGTACTCAAATGTCAAATATGAAGACTTTTAAAATGGGTATTGGCTTTTAAACTTTAACAGTTGAATTTTTTTTTTCTACATAGTATAATTTGTACCAAAGTAATATATATTAAAAGGCACAAAATATTGTTTTGAAATCTCTCTTTTCTTTTTTCTACCCTCCTCGTTAGCAACAAGTATTGTATGACATCCTCAAACAGCGTAGACCATCTTTTACTGAACTTAACCTTGTGTGACATAATGGTTTCACTAGCAAGCACTGCAACACTTCAGATGGATTCTGGTTGGCTGGACATGATAAGGAAATTTGTGACGGATACTCTTCAGGATGGCAGCAAGCTGAATAGCAAGCAGGTGAACAGATTGCTTGGTGTTACTTGGAGACTAATGCAAATACAGCAAAACAAAGGTAAGATACGAGTAATTTCTGAGAAGTAAAATAATGCCCTGACAAAGAACTTGAATTATTCTAGCATTTTCAGGTCACTTCCTCTTATATCCTCAGTTGTTACATCATAATGTATTTTGTCCATAGAGGTATATTGAATTTCATAGTCATGTCCCTGCATGTAGCATTGAAAACTGCTTGATTTTTAGGAATGCTGTTAAATTCATACGGTTGATATGCAAAGCATTAATATACTTGTGTATCTATTTTCTGTTTTTACTTCTTAAGATATTCTTATAAGTGGGAAGATGAGTTTTCTTCAGTGAAAAATATTGCTAGGATGTAGACGTGCATGATACATTAATATTCCAATCCATATTTAATATTATTAATGTAGCTGGCTCCCTTGAGTACTGTCAGATGACCATTCTAGTTCTGTGATGACATGAAATGCCAAGATAGTTCTGGTGGAAAATACTCTGCAGCAGTTTCCAAGGTGTTTGATTTGAATCCTTTTCCAAGAGAAAACATATTTCCAGTTGTGACTTGCAGGACCAGTACAGTATTTTGGTTTGGCTTTTTTTTTTTTTTGCTTTTCAACTACTACTTGATTGCGTTTCAGATAAGACCTTGTTTGACATGTCTATTAAGTGACTGATGTAGGACTTTTTTAAGAAAGGAACTTTTCAGTAAGTCTGAAGGCGGCAGGCAGTCTGGTAGAAGTGAATTCCGCAGCCAAGTGGAGTTTATAGAAAAGGCTTTGCCCTTAGCAGCAGGTTTCATTGTTAGTGTTGTAAATTGAAAATGTCAAATGTCCCTCATATTTTGGCAGTTAATTGTATCTCCTTCCAAATCCATTTTAATTAGGGATCTGCCTATTCCTATGTCCCTGATGACTAAGATAATAAATAATCATTCCACTCCAAATTTAGTTTCCCATTGAAGGCAAATAATAGTCCACAGTCAGAGATGTGCCTGTCTCGCCAGCAGAGCTAAAGCAGAAGAGTTGCTGCTCAGGAAAGCAGTTTCCAAACTATTGTTAGACTGTTAAAACAGATACTTCACACCTTCCTTATAATGAAACATTGATTTTTTTTTTATTATTTTTTTCCTTTGTCTACCAAACTTTTACCAGATAGTGGATAATGACTGGTGTTCTTCTGTCTGAAACAGCAATTTTAGTGCAATAACTTTCCTTGGGAATGCAGAAAATAAGAAAGCCTAAAAAAAATTAAATTAAATTCCAAAAGATTAATATATATGGGTCTTGTCTGCTGATCGTGTAAAGGTTCAGGAATTTCACTGCAAGTAGGAAATTTTTTACCTTACAAATCTGTATCTGTGTGGACAATTTATCTCATCCATTCAAGATAATCCTTGTGCAGTACTAAAAGCCTGACTAGATGTCAGATTAAATTCATTTACTAGCTGTAGAGGAAATATCCTTCCCCTCTACTCAGCACTGCTGAGGCCAAACCTGGAGTGCTGTGTCCAGTTTTGAGCTCCTCAGTACAAGAGAGATGTGTACATACTGGAGAGAGTCTAGCAAAGGGCCATGAAGATGATGAATGCACTGGAGCATCTCTCCTGCAAGGAAAGGCTGAGAGAGCTGGAACTGTTTGGCCTGGAGAAAGCTCAGGGGGCATCTCATCGATGCATGGAAATACCTGAAGGGAGAGCCCAAAGAAGATGGAGCCAGGCTCTTTTCAGTGGTGTCCAGTGACAAGAGGCAATGGGTGCAACCTGAAACACAGGAGATGCTGTCTGAACATAAGGAAAATCCTTTTTCACTGTTAGGGTGACCAAGCACTGACACAGGTTGCCCAGAGGGGTTGTGGAGTCTCCAGCCTTGGGGATTCTCAGAAGCTGTCTGGATGTGGTCCTGGACAGCCAGATCTAGCTGACCCTGTTTGAGCAGTGGTGTTGGACCAGATGACCTCCAGAGGTCAATTCCCACCTCAACCATTATGTGATTCTGTGGAATAAAAGTTTCCTTCCTTGATTTTTTTTTTAATGTTGCTCTAGAAATTCTGAACTCTGTGTCAGATGATACTGCAAAAAATGGTACATACCAAAAATATGACTCTGATTTGTTTAATACCTACGTTGAGATTAAGGGTCCAGAAGAGTATGTCTTATTTAGAAGACAATGCAAAAGAAAAAAAATGATCCATTACAATCAAAATTTTTTTAGAACACAATAGAAAACAAAAGATGGGAAATTTCGGTAGAAAAAAAGAGCTAATGAATGAGAAATTAAATAAGACCATAGTCAACCTTGTCTGCATTATGCCACAAAAGCATGCTGGTATCTTTGCAGTTGTGTTTTTCAGGGTTGCCTATTTTGAGTGGAAAAGCAGGACTTTACTGGTTCTCAGTTATGTTGCAACCTGTGTGCTGTCTTGTCTTCAAAAAGGTCTAAAGTTCTTATTTACGTGTCATCTCTATTTGTTTGTATGGCTCTTTCACAAGCTACACAAGAAGGTGGTGTTTCAATGGTTTAGAAGTTTATCTAGTAGTTTTTTTTAAAACATTTCGGTACTTCCCTGTGGAGTTAAATGTAGATAGCTGCATATGCAGATTATAGCTCTTCTGTGTATGTATGTATAAAGTCAGAATATTAAAAAGCACTACTTCAGGTTTTTATATGTTTTCTTTCTAGTGGCAACAGAACCTTTGATAAAAGCAGTATATACATTATACCAGCAAAGGAATCTCCTCTTTCCTGTTCGTACATTGCTTTTGAAATTTTTTAGCAGAGTTTACCAAAAAGAAGATTTGAGGACTCAAAGAATCAGGTAAAAACTACTTGTGTATTCTTTCTCATTTCAACATAGTATATTTATTTCAAATGTTAGACTACTTAATTTCTGTGTAGATGTTATAAAACTTCATTCTGAATCTGTTTTGGCTCCGTGTCACCGAAATTTGAAAGTTTAGGTTCTCTGTGAGTTGTGACATTGAGATGTGTATTAGCTCAGTTGTCTTTTTTCTTAACGTAAGTACTAGATCAATCTTAATGATTTAAAACTTAACTTAAAGTACATTGCTGCAAGCTCATTATTACTGACTGTGTGGTAGTCAGTAGATGTGTCAAGCATGTGTAACTCTAGCCGTGGAACACTTCCGTTACTTCAGCCTGAGGTCACGGACTTGTGACTTTGTGCCTTGTGTGGTTCTGGTAGTGCATGTCTAACCTTTTGTACTTATTTTCTTAAAGAAAAGTTTTCTTCTATTGTTTTGGGTGTGGTTTCTACAGAGACTAGGTTTAAGAAAATGTTCTTGTCCTTTTTAGGTTCCTAGCTTCATGCATCTATTAGATATCTGACTTTCTTCAAGTAAGAGGAGGTTATTCTCTGTATTGCTGTTATTACACGTTCTCATCATAAGATTTGACCACGTTGTCTCCAATTTTAACTTTTCCAGAAGGTATTTTTCAGCCAAGTCTTCTGTTTCCAGCTACGTAAAACGCTTAAACATAGATCAGGCTGCATTAATCTTACCTTCTTTGAGAACTGCAAAGGGACATAAGATCATACCCATGATAGCTGTTTCTGCTACTAGGTAAAAATCAAACCAGGGCCCCCAGAAGTACTGGTATTCACTACCAGAATCAAGCTTTGGGAAGATTGGTCTCTTCTGCAACTCCTTTGCTTTGTTAAATCTTATATTGTGGTAATGCCTGAGTACGTGTAATTAGATCTACAGCCAGAAACATCTAACACTACCCTATGAACATTGTAAGTACAGAGGATTTGAAAGACAGACAGGAAAAAGGCTTGGCAATATCAAATTTTCCTCTTCTTTTCACCCAGAGAGAAAAGCAGATCTTTCTTATGGTGACTAATTTCCCTGAGGTTACATAACTGCTGTTTTCTGTACTTACCTGGAAGTCTTGAGCATCTCCTCCAGTTTCATGTGATCATCTATCCATCTGGAAAGCTTTAACTTGCTATCTTTAGACATCACAAATAACAGTAGTTTTCTTGCTGTTCCTCTTAGTCTTCTACATGGAATTGTGACATTTTCAGTAACAGAAGAATAAACTCTCAAAAATCCTTTGCAAAAAGGATAATTGCACTTACGTCTGACAGGACATTATAAGGTGACATAATGTTTGTGTATTGTACTGATCCATTTTTTTCCTTTAGAAACAAATGTGGTTTTTTTCATTTCTTCAAGATGTAGCCAGTGCAGTAGATCCTGGATGGCATGCATGTTATTGCATTCAGTTTGACGTCATAGCTCCTTCAGCACTCCTGTGACTGCTCTCATTTTTTAATTATTTTTTTTTTTCTCAGAAGCTTGTCAAGAGCAGTTTAAGAGGAGCAGAATTCATGTTGGAACACTTTCCAAGGACATTTAAGTGATGCTGTTGATTTTTTAGGTGTATCTGATTCAATGGCTGGGTAGAAGCTTTTGTCCTGTTGTTGCCCTGTGAAAGAAAACTTGATTGATTTATTACAAGGTTCAGAATCAATATTTTGGTCTTGATGTTAGTTATCTTCACCCCTAATTGCTACACACATATGTGGAGTCATTGTGTGTATATATGCATATACAGTGTGTGTGCGTGTATACATGCACACATATTCATATATATACCGGTAGAGACTTAAAAGGCTATTTAGCCTCAACTTGCCTTCAGTGCTGACCTATGTGAGATGAAAGGCAAGTATTGCAAGGAAGAAGCCAAGTATTGTTGGGTTTTTTTTTGTAGTACTCTAAGCTTACAACTGTTTGAAGCCTGCATTTCCTCCCTGTGCAGTGCTTTTGTGTGTTTAGTATCACTCAGTGGATGGCTTTTCCATGAGCTTTTCTGGTCATTCCTTGGACCAGTCTAAATCAAGAGGAACTGCATCATCTTCTGTCAAGGAGTGGCAAAGCTCAGCTGTCTGAAGACCAAGTTTCTTCTGTTTGTTTTAATCTTGGCTCCTTTTAGCTTTATTTGATACCAACCCCACTTCTTCTGTGGGAAGAGAAAGCAAACATTTTATTCCCATCCACCACTTGCATGTCAAGTGATTTGAGACCTCTGTTGATCCTACCTCCAACTCACTCACTTCAGTTGTCTCTTCTCCAGGCTTTTCCTGCTGTTAAACACGATCAGTCTCTCTATGCAAGGTCCTTCCCTCTTATGTCATGGATACTTAGTTTCCTTTAAAAGTTTTTGGTGAGGCATTTTGTCAGGTCTTTTGAAAATGAAATAATTTCTATCATCATTATGCTACTCTTGTTGACGCTTTTCAAAAACCTACTTTAAACTTCTTGATTTATACTCGGCAGCTTCTTTCATATAATCATCATTGGTTGATGATTGGTTGATGATTATTATAGATTGGTCTATAAGATTGTTTCAGTTTGAGCTAGGAAGGGTAAATAAAAGCCGAGCTATAATGGAGGTTGTCAAATTTTAAAACTCAACACCAAAGATGTTTAAAGGAAAGAAAATACCTAAGTAGTGAAGCTTCCTGAGGTATGAAGAGGCCAATTGATTAGAATAGGGAAGGGGATCTGGAGAATCAAGTCATAAATACAAATGAAGATTGTCTTAGGCTAGGGTGAAGCTTGTCCAAGTTTTTTTGCTGTTTCCTGACCAGCTTTTAGGGGGTGTTTGATGTTAACAGCACTGACGGAAAATGGGGAAAAAGGAATTGATAAGCAAACTGTTTTCATTCCTATTTTTCTGACAAACAGGTTAGAAATAGCAATTCCTAAATGTCAAGCTGAATTTTTTTCATAGGATGTGAAAATAGCAAAAGCTTCTTAACCATCACACTATAGGATAAGGAAAGAAGTGTATCTGAAATTAAGACTAATTCAGGCTGTCCTTCAATATCATGTCAAGTTTTTCAATAAAGATTATTATAATTTGTGTCAAATACAAGGGACAGTCAGAGTCCTCAGATATGGAAGCAACAGTGCTGTAAACAAAGTCGTGTTGAATGCTGTCAAATGAATGCAAAAGAGGAGGATTAGGTAAATTTTATTCCAGAGACTTGAGAGAACTAGCGTGTGAAAATGCAGATAGTAAGAACTTTGACTATTGCCTTTAAAGGCAGGTAATGCAATCTGGATTTGGTATAGAAGATGGCATCTCACTGAAAGAACAGGAATGTGCACAGTGGGCTACAGTACATAGGTGATAACAGTGAGAGTGGTAAAACTGGAGAGAGTCTGCTTATACAGTTCCTCAGAGCTCTCTTGAGCTAAACTTCATGTTGTTGTTAATGACGGGCACACAAAGCAGGAGCGTGCCAACAGAAACTTGCTGGTGACATACGTTTAGAATCATTACCTGATCAGAGAAAATGAGAAATAAACCAGAACTGAATTACCTCAGGGAATGGTAAAAGAGAGAAGACATGTATTTGTATGAAACAAAAATTGGCGCACTTAGCAACTAACAGCATTTTTTTAAATGTAAAATTCAGCCAGGCAGTTGCCAACAATAATCCTGTTATTGACCTTTCTCCTTCTGCCTGTGTACTAAAGTTGTGGGATAAATAAGCAAGTGTAATTTTTAAAGGTAGTAAGCTGTAGCAGAACATACATGGTAGTACTGTAATCTTTGAACAAGATCATTTGATACTTCATTCAGTTGACTTTATTTGTAGTTATTTATGCCCAAGAAAGGCCAAGCTGTAAGAGCTGCAAGGGCAGCCTAAGCTTTGGATTCCTCCCACTCATGTTTGAATTGGCCAAAACACCTCATTTGTGCTTGCTTGACGCTCTGGGTAGAGTCAATAGAAAGCTCGGCATTCCAGCAGAACAAGTAAGGTCTTACGTAAAAAGCCTCTTTAAATTTAGCAAGTGAGGACTTGGATCAGGTGAATGTAGTGAAATCCATGGGCCAGGTAGATTTGCCGGGACGTACCTGAGGGTGCTGAGAAAATTGTGAAAGTGAGGCCATTGTTTGTCATCTGTGAAAAAGCATGGTGACTGCGGGAGATTCTGTATGACCGGAAAAAGACTGCTATTAACCCATCTTGAAGAGCATCTGGGGAATTTTGGGTTGATGAGCCTTGTCTTAGTCCCTGGAAAGATACATATGGCCGTTTACTTGGAATTAATATGTGAACATGTAAAGGACAAACAGGTAATGGGGAACAAGCTAGCATGTATATAAGAGCAAACCGTACTTTGCCAACATGAATGCCGTATGTGATGAATATCTGCATGGGTAAGGGGAGAGTGTCTGACACAATATGCTTCGTTAATAAAGTTATTTGGTGCTGTGTTCCACCAGTTATAGTTTTTCATTTGGCTTTAAGAGGTAACTGAATTGACAAGCAAGACACCATCAAAGGTAGAATTGAATTTGAAAGTCTAGTGTGAGGAGTAGTAGCTTGATTGGGGGGGTTCAGTAGTATTGAGGGTGTAGTAATCTCATGGCTTTTTAGCCTGACTGATAACTCATTAAATATAAACTGATAAAACTAATGATAAATGGAAATGTCGCTTTGCCAGCATACTGTCAGTCAACAAATACTTTCTGCAAGAGTTGAAAATATGCAGTGCAAAACCTATGGAGCAAATAACTACTGCTGATGTAACTGTAGCAGCACACCAGTGTGCTCAGATCTTCTGGTGAAATAGTCTCAGCAAATCACAGTATTGCACTTTATTGTAATTTAATTGTACTTGACGTTAAAGCAACTTAGTCAAGACTGGAAAGAGTAAGTTTGTGGGGTTTTTGTTGTTTTGATTTGGGCTTTTTTTCCCCAACTAATTTTCCTTCTTTTCTTTAGAAGTCGAAGCAAAGTTTTATCTCGTTGGTTGGCTGGTTTACCTCAGCAGCTTGCTCTGCTTGGCTTGAAAAACCCTGAGCTTTCGAATCAGCTGATCGATATCATTCATTCTGCCGCTTCTCGTTCAAACAAGGAATTATTACAAAGTTTACAAGCCACTGCTGCTCGAATATATGGTAAGACTTTTACACTATAGCATAATGAATTTTGTCCATTGCTTGGCAGGAAAGTTGCAATATGTGGAAAACACTGGTGTTTCCTAGGTGAACGTAAAGTCTATGGAGGCAGGTGGGAGATTAGTCCAGTCCCTTATAATGAATGTTAAAATGCATTATGTGTGTCATTTCCTAACGGATAGTAAAGAGATTAAAATAATGGAATTGTAGGGGTTAGGAGGGACCTTTGGAGATCATCTAGTCCAACTCCCTGCCAGAGCAGGTTCACCTAGAGCAGGCTGGACAGGTGGGTTTGGAGTGTCTTCAGAGAAGGAGACTCCACAAGCTCTCTGTGCAGCCTGTTCTAGTGCTCTGTAAACCTCAAAGAAGTTTTTCCTCATGTTGACATAGAATTTCCTGTGTTCCAGCTTGTGTCTTTAGTTCAAGTTAGCAGGACTTTAACCTGACAGACTAGAAGCTTCAGTTTTTGTGCAGTCTGCTTCTGGTAGTATTACTTCTTAGTTTTTCTTTTTGTTGTTTGTTTGCCCCTCTTAATTATATTGTCCTCCCTTCAGGAAGTGCTGTAGGCTCTTAACTAAGTAAGAGTAGTTAGAAGAGAGTGGGGTTCCTGCAGGATTGTTGCAGTGTTTTACACAAGGCGCTTATGCCATGTAATTGTTACCAACTGCAACAGTTTTGTAATTTTAAAAATGAATAGCTATGGTTGGGGTGTTGATTGCCTGTCCGTGTGCCGTTAGATCCGCTGGAAGGCGCGCTGGTACTGCTGCCAGCGGAGGCCCAGCGGCGGCTGGTGCAGCTGGTGTACTTCCTGCCCTGCCTGCCCGCCAGCCTGCTTGCGTGCCTCAGCCGCTGCTGCATCATGGGCAGGATGTCCTCCGACCTGGCCGCCACGCTCATCGGGATACTGCACATGAGGTAACAGCGCCCAACCGGCATCTTACTTTACTGTTTTTTGTTGGTCTGTTTGTGTGTTTGTTTTCTTAAAAAGTTAATTTTGTTCATTAATTGTGAACTCCGTTACTGGCTTGCACAAAAAAATCAGTACAGTGTGCAAGAATTGGCATTGTGAAGAATGTTAATGCTTCCATCAGACTGTACTTCTAGCCTTTTGCTTCAACTGTCTTTACACTGACCATTTTTCTCCAGTGCTTGATAACGGAATCATAGAATAGTTTGGGTTGGAAGGGACCTTTAAAGGTCATCTAGTCCAGCCTCCCCTGCAATGAGCAGGGACATCTTCAACTAGATGAGGTTGCTCAGAGCCTCAGCCAACCTGACCTTGAATGGTTCCAGGGTTGGGGCATCTACCAGCTCTCTGGGCGACCTGTGCCAGTGTCTTACCACCCTCATTGTAAAAAAATTCTTCGTTTATATCTAGTCTAAATCTACCCTCTTTAGTTTAAAGCCATTACCCCTTGTCTTATTGCAACAGTCCCTCCAAAAAGTTTGTCCCGATCTCTTCTGTCCCCCTTTCAGTACTGAAAGGCCTTACAGTTACCTGTAAGGCTATGCAATATTGGGTACCCTCTACCCAGATCATCGTTATCGGTGGTCTTTGTTCAGCCACTGATTGCAGCTTTCCGTCATAAATACTTTGACCTGACACTGTTTGCAGTGAAAAATAACCAACTAGCATGTATTCTCATGTTCTGCTTTCTTTCAGATTTTTAAAACTCATTTTTCCTATAATTACCACAGTTGAATAGCCAAATCACAGTTGCTAGGCATGTGTCTTGTTAGAAATTATTCATGCTCTTGTTGGGGTTTTTTGTGGGTTTTTTTTTTTTTTTGTCCTGGCTTGAAAGAGGGTAGGTTTGCCTGTAAAGTCAGGAAGAGAGGCTGCTGTTCACTGAAGTGAGTGGGAGGCTTGCTAGGATTTCACAAGGGTGTTTTGCTTAGCTGCCTCTGGGAAAGCTATACTTGCTTTTCTCCATTGTTCAATATTATTTAACCTTGGATAAATAAGCAGGAATTTAGCTTATTTGATTTATGCTTAAAAATTTTTTTTTCTTAATGCTTTTTGGAACTTTAACTTTTTTTTTACTTAAAATATGACACAACACAATGTACTGTCAAATACAAACCTGTTAATATTAGCTGTATAACATATGAATAAGGTAACTAAGATAGGAAGTGGTGGTGATGAAACTTATACTATATATGATGTATTACTATAAAAATGAAATTCTGTCTAGTTTTGGGAAGGTGTACCTCAAATTTTATTTAAAAAAAAAAAAGTTTTTTGCCATATATTAGAAATTCAGTAGCAGACTAACCGAATCAAATACAGTCATAAGCACTGCGGGGCTTATTTTGTTATTAGATCTTATTAGATTTTAAATGTGGGATATTTTTACAGTAATACTGTAACTGTTTTCTAAAGATTATCAGAAGACTGCAGGTGGGCTGTGGGTATTTGGTCCTTGTGGCAGAAGATGCAAGAGGCAGCTGGAGGGTGGTGTTCTTACCAAAAAAGTTACATCTTGACAACAGAGGAGGAGGAGCAACTTTTGTTTTTCAAATGTGCAAAGAAAGTATTATGATTTTAACTTACGTCATTTGGAACATGTTTTAAACTTAAGTTGGATTCAAATATTGTGCATTTTCTACCCAAGAAGTCAATCTGAAATAACTAGATGAAAAAAAAAAGTACTAACGTAGTTGTGCAATGCAGTTTTTTGTATTGATAAGCCCTAACAGCCCTCCTTTCTGGAAGGTTACAAGTTTTGATGAAAGTTGGAAAAAAAATATTACTCTTTGCTGGGTGTTGTTTTTCTGTGATAAGGCTGTTCCCACTTCACTGAGAGTATTCAGCGTTAAAAACAGAAACTCGATCCGTTTTCTTTAGGAACACATCTGAAAATAATGCAAGTCCTTGGAAAGATTGGAACATGTTTATAGACAAAGTGAATGCAACAGCATTGGAAATCCTTTCTCACCTGTATAACTAACTTAAAAACTTGTAGTACAAGTTTTAAAGGGCTTATTGATGACACTTATTGATGAGCTGTGGCTCAGCTTCTTAATATATAGATGAAATTTTGTGACTTCTTTTTTTTTCTTAGTGTCATGATCATAGATTATTTTTTTTTAATAATAAAAACTTAATCCTAGGATGCCTTAAAGAATTAGAGAACCAAGATGATGTCAGAAATGTTAGTGGCTGCTGACGGGGATGTCAAAAAAACAAAAAAAAGCTTTGGTAACTTAAGCACGTAAAGACAGTAAGATTAAATAACAATATTAACTTCTCAAGACCAGAAGAATCTGATATATCTTTTTCCTTGGGAAAAGAAGTAGTATGGTTAAGGAAACAGTAGGTTTTCTAGACCTGAACTTTGGCTGGGTTTTACAACCTTCACCACCCGTCATTGCACTCAGGATACATGAACTAATTTTCCAGCTCTTATCAGAAAAGCAACACTGGATTATTGTGTCAGTTTTGTGGCTTGCTTTTAGATGATGATGTGGACAAACTGGATAGTTCAAAGGAGAGCAGACAAAGAATGATAATCTGTAAATTGTGATAATGGAGAATGACTGACAAATTGTCATTGTTAAGCAAATAAGGCTGGGAAGGAGCGGGGACCATGTGCGTAAAAGGCCGTTGAAAAGGAATGGGAGAACGCAGTTTTAGCAGGATTAGAAATACAGACCTTAAATGTCAGAAAAACGTTTGGTTTGAGTGCTAGCAACATTTTCTGAAAGTGGAGATACATGCATATGTACATACATAGGCTCTGTAGGAAAGGGGTATAAATATACTTCACTGGAGATACTTAAAATCGAGTTGGACAAAAGCGTATCATGGATGGCAGAAATAAAGCCTTAAAGGAAATAGAGGGACTGCGTAACTTCTGGTAATCATTGACAGCTCTTGTGATGCTTGCAGTTAAACATGCAAGTTTTTGAAATTAATGGTACTATACAAAAATGTATATCGTTTCACAATTCTGCACCACAACCTGGTTCGTGGGACACTTCCTGTAGTTAAAGATTATGATAGTTTTGCATAGAGAAACTGATACAAATCAGTCCATCGGGAGACATAATTTATGAGTAAAACCGATGTTGTCAGTAGATGGCACTGTTTTTCTTTCGGTACATTCATGTTCTATTTGGTGAGGGGGGAGTTTTTATAAATTTCTTTTCTTCTAAGCCACCTGCTTATCTGTCATGCTTTAAATAGATTGCATTCAGTAGCGTCAGAGGCTCACTGCTGTATTGGTTGATTGTTTTTTAATTTCTTTAAAAGCCTTTATTTCTGCATTATTCTTGTCTGGCAGAGCATGTGTGTTTTTACACGCATCTGAGAATGCACATACATACCCATGTATATTTGCCAGAGAGAAGCTATGCGAAGGTGGATTTGATGAGGGTACATATGGATGATAATAAGACTGTTGCAGTTATTCCAGGACCAGTCATTACAAACTTAAGAAACTCATAGCTTTTTTTTGTGTGTGTAAACTATAAAAGTAGATAGTAAATCTATCCAGATGGCTTAAACCATATTCCTGCAATGATATCGGGCCATAACATTAAATTATAATTACTGCGTGTTAATTTTTAGACTTTTTTGTTGATTAGAAGTGAATTTTGAAGACATTCAATAGTTTTCACTTCTTACTTTTGCAATGGTGAGATGAATAGCCAGGTGGTCTGCAGGAGCCCATCGAGTGAGCCACAGTGGGCTCTGTGTGCTGAGAATGAAGATGGTTGTTGACAGTATTTCCATATATAATGGGAAGGCATTTGAGCCTGGGATGGTGATTATCTCTAATGCTAAATAATTAGGATGGTTCCTGTCATGCTTTTGGTCTATATTCACTGAAGCTTTAGCAGTTAGCACAGGACAAGGACTGTTCATTCTGAAAAGAAAGCTGAAAAGCAGCTACCCGTTCTGGATGCTGGTGTGAATGTGGACAGGTTTATGCTAATTGATCTCTGTGCCACGGAACAGACGTTGCTGCTGTTTGGGTCACTGGGGCAGCCACAGCATGTGAGTTTCAGGTGAAACTGAGGGACAGAAGGTGTTGTAACACAGAAGCTGTGTTGTAAGACAGCTTAATTGCCCTGCTGTTCTCCTCCAGTGCCTGCCTTGTGCCCACTGTGTGGGACCTGAGATGTAAGCAACTTCAATAAATCCAGTCAGCTGGGGTTTTGAGAGGTGGAAGCATGCCTGGGTTTTGAGGTATAAATCTTTCTCACTGCTCCTGTTCATACACAATCAGGTGAGGAAGGGTGTGGAGCAATGTGAGCGAACAATCTGTGACTTCAGACTGAGAGAAATGAGAGGTAGCGGCTCCCTGGAAGGAGATGAGTTCTCTGAGTTGGCCTCTCATTTAAGCCTCTGATGAGCTTGAGACAAATGGAAAGGTGTAGGAAGTATTTTAGAAAGTCTTTGCATCGAATCTACTGGACAGATTTTTCTGTGGTCTTTAGGTGGTACTGTTTAGATTAATATATTGAGACAAACCATTTGTCTTGATGCAGCATGACACATTTCTAAACGAATTAATTTAAATATTTATTTTTAATTCATGATTTATTGGAATAACTGGTAAATACTCAAATAGCACTTCTCTGCTAATTAAAGATGAATGGTTAAATTGTTGAGTAGGAATATGTAACATTTGGCATGAGTGGACCTCTGGTTTGAAATTCCAATCTTAACTTCATCTTGATGGTGGACTTCTGGTGATTCCTTGAGGGTGTGCATATGGACAGGTAGACAATTCTCTATAAGAGGTGAAGAAACTTATTAATCGTTGATGGTCTAGTTGGGATTAAGGTCATAAACCTTAGCAGAATTATAGGTAGATCTGGAAAGAATTTTTGGTGTAATCCCTCTATGTCTAGTTTATACATTTGTAGGGCAGATGGGTTACTTCAGAATGGTTTTTGAAGGACTAGTGAGGCACATGCTTATTTTTTGAGTACTTTTTGGAAGACTGGCTTTGAGGCAAATCTTTTCCTCAAATATGGAAACATATAAAATGTAAATTCACCTTCTTGTATTATATGGTAGATTGTCTTGTTTGTCTGACAAAAGGGAGGTCTGCTATTTACAAACCAAAATCTGTACTGTAACAGTTGCAGAACACCACCATTTGTCACCGTTTGTTAAGCTCAATGTTTTGTTTGCTGCTACTTAGTGACTTTGTGGTGACTGAATGGCAGATATTCTTGCAAACAGATTTCTCTTTTTTTTCCTTCCCTTTTGTATAAGGTAGGATATTTAAGGTGATTAATATATAATCTGAGTATTTACTGTGATGTATTCTATTGTATGAAATAGGGATTAAGAAATGCAGATTATGAGATTGTGATCAAATGTATAAACTAGAAGCTAGATCACTGATTTTACCGGAAAAGTTCTCTGTCTCCTCTTAATATGTCTTGAGGTACAAATAAGGAAAACCTGTTCAGTGTAATTACATAAATGCAATTTATTTATGTGCCTTTATTCAGCTAATTACATAAATGCAATTTGTGTGCCTTATGCATAATAGTTATGATTTTTTTGGAATTTTTTTATCCATTGGAATAGTGTGTCTGGAAGTTATTTCACTGTAATAGATAATTGGACAGATAATATTTCACTGCTGAGATAAAAAACAATGGGAGTTAATTTATGGCATTTCTCTCTTGAAGTAGAGTGTCCATAAATGAGATTTCCAATGGCTTCAAACAGCCATTTCTTATTATTGTGGGTCTCTTTCCCTGCTGGGGTCTCACAAAGAGTTGTTGTTTCTGTTGCGGCAGAAAAGGACAAGGGTGAGGACCGTCTAAATAAAAGCTGAGTGCTCACTCCCAGTGAGACATAAATTGTGTGTGAGTTCCTAGTGCTCACAGGTTTGAGATAACTCTGGGGGTAACTTGCATTCTGCTTGTTGTAACCGTAAATGGACTCTTGCCTTTAAAATGTTCTGTTGCTTTCCAGACAGTAATGAGGGAGTTCAGCTGGTGTCTCATCAAGCAGCCAGGCATGCTTGTTGGTTCCTGCTGACCTCAGGAATTTGGTGTTCAGAAAGAACTGGGATGGATATTTTAATGTCTGTTTGGTATAAGGTGTAAAATTCTGTGTCTCCAAATATATTACTCAGAGATGTCTTAGGGCCATGATAGAGTTTAAAGTTTTCTATGGGTACTTCCTTTGTAAGTAAATACTGCTTTTACTGTATTTAGTCATCTTAGTTATGTAGTCTGCAACCTTTGACAGTAGAGCTTCAGGAGGCACAGTGAGAATGCAAAATGTAGGTAACAAAGAACCTATATACTACTACATTAAAGACTTACTGAATGCATTATTGTAGACAAGAAGAACATTATATTCCCAGGAAGTATTTGCAAGTTAGTGAAGATACTGTAACGTATTATTGTGAATAACAACACTGATAGAGCAACTGAATACAGTAATTCCCATACAAAGGAAGTGAAGAAAAGATTTCAGAACAGTGTATTTTTTAAAAAAAGGAAAACATAAATAAAATTTTACCAAAATAAGCTAAGTTCTTCTTAAAAAGAAAAAAAAAAGATAAATTCCACTTTTAAGTCATTACAGATGGTATATGGAAAGTCAACTCAATAGACCTTGGAGAATAAGTCAAAAAGCGTACAGGTGTAGGAAGGTATAGTAATAATGAATGGTTTACTAAGAAAGATGTAAGAATAGCAAGGTCTGTGTTCACTGTGAAGTGCTTTTTCTGGCTGTATTTTCACATCCTGAATTTAGAAACAAAAAACGGAGGAGGAAAGTATGAAAAAGGTAACAAAAATACTTAAGGCAGTATTGAATACAAAGTAAAAAGTGTGCTTTCAAAGTGGTGGCATTTCCCTGTCTGAGTGACACTGAGGATGAAGGGTAAAAGATTGATCTGTTTTCGGTGCTGCAAGATCAGAAAGGATCCACAGTTCTTGAGAATCAGATCCCAAGGTGGGTTATGGTGCATTCCTTCATCCACATCTGGTCAGCAAATTTCGTTTTCCTTGCTCATTGTTATGTGAAGGTCTAGGACTTGGGAGAGGGAGGAGGCTAAGCTTGTGCTTAAGGACACGTCCCTCTATATTTGTCCCCAGGTGGCTGTTTGTTGTTTGATATTCCTAACCAAGGGGAAAAGAATTACGTTGCCTCACTTACACCAGTCAGTAAATGCTGTGTGCTCATTAGTGAATGTTTCTTCTGATTTGTGCTCTCGTTTATAATGTGTAAGCAATTCTTTTCTCCAGACAACCTTTGCGACTGGAGCAAATGAGTAGCTGACAGGCTTACTTTTAACAATGCAAAGCTCAAATTGTTGTTTTCTTAAAATAGGGTTCATATTTTTGCCCAAATCCCTGGTAATTCCTTGCAGATGTTTGTTGTATTTTGCCACATCTACAAATGGAAACACTCGATCCTTCAAAAGAGATAATGAAAGTCAAAACAAAAAACTCACCCTAACAAACCGTTGCCTGTGTATGATAACCTGTTAGAGGAAAAGGAAGATAAAAACTCTTCACTTGCTCTTGGAGTTTTTCTGGTGTGAATGATGAGATGGGTACAGGGTTGGAGAAGCACTCAAAGATTCAAAATTTTACATTTATTTTTATTTTTTTCAAATGGTTTCAACATCAGTTTGTGGCAGTCTTGGTTTCCTATCTCTTCAAGAGCTGGTATGAAAATTGAGAGTGCTGATCCTCGTTAACAATGTAACATGGAACTGATTTGATTAAGTTGATGCAGGAACCTGAGTTTATACTCCATTGCACTTGCAAGCAGTTGCATTTCAATTTGACAGAAATTAATTTTCACTAAAGCTATACAAGAATAAACTATGCCAAAGCTGAGATGAGTATTGGCACAGGGCTTTTTAGTATTTTAAAAGAACATACTTTACAGTAGTGCAAGTACATGCCTACACCGGGGGAAAATGTATTATATTTTTCTTCCATAGAGGTACAATAGTCCTAGTATGGTCCTTGCACATGGTTTTGGTACACTTTTCTTTATACACACACAGTTCCGAGAGTGAGAACAGGGAGTGTTTGGGATGCATTGTATCATACTTGCCAAGCTCTCCAGAATAGCTAATTCCATAATTGTTCCATTACCTCATAGTTGACAGGTGTTTTTACTTGTAAGCACCATTTTGAATGTTTGTTAGACAGTGCTGCTACTAGTTACATATCTTGGTGTCTGTGTAAAACATGAGATGTTCATAACAGTCCTGTGAGGAAGCTGGCTAGAAGACCTATCTGTCCAGTGTTGTCCTCATGTGGTTTTATTCAGCAGAGCGGTGTTTCTGGGCTCAGACAGTGAGCCCTGAGCAGTGTGATGAAGAACTTGAATGGAGCCCTCTTAGCTCTAGAGAAGGATGCTGCAGTATCTCTGTGGAAGTCTCCTGGTACTGATCAGTAGCTGAATAGTTTTATCTTGATAGATAAACTTTCTGGGCTGATATTAGACTCGCTGTGTTGAGAGGTCAGAGATGGCACAGGTTGTAAAAATGGAAGCTGAAAGAAAAAGGAAAGCTTTTCTTTACCCCCTTTCTGTGGATCAGTAAAGACTTTTTCTCATCACAGTGCCTAGTTTATCACAGTGGAAGATTCACAAGTGATAAGGGGCACTGTCCTACACATCTCTGTGGCCCTGAGTTGTGTAAGAACTCAGCCCTGTTTCACGCAGTGGAAACCACTTCTTTATGATCCTTGGTCGCAGTGTCGTTATTCTGGCTATTGTGGAAGAACACTTTACTCTGCTTCTTGTATTTCTATGGCCTTAACTGAACTCCTGGATAGGCAAAAAAGAGCTGCTCAGCTGTATCCCGATGAGCTGCAGAACTACAGAACATGCATCTGGAAGGTGGTGGTGTGTCGTTTTCAGACTGTAGGTAGATGAACTGACTGCATAGCTTTGGTAAGAAAAAAAAGAAGACAGGGTAAACTTGATTAGCTGCATGCTGCTATACTAAGTACTTTGGCATGCTAAATAACATGAATGTTGCTAATGGACTTTGTCATCTCTCTGAGTTGTTCCTGAATAGGCTGTACAGCCCAGTGCCAGCACAGATCTTGTGAACCTCCAGTGATGTGTGTCTTCCACTGTGTGAGCTGATCAGGTAGTTCGACCCACCACTTCCTACTTTTAAACTAGTTACACCTTGATGTAAGGACCTTTTCCTACACTGTGGCTGCTTAGTTTTCTGGAATTCTTTTTCCTAAGTATTATAGGTTCTTCCATATTCATGTGCACCTACCCCCTATGAAGATTTAGATTCTAAAAGATATGTAAGGCAAAAGTTATTTTTTCAGAAACCATTCTGTCTGTTCCCAAGCACGTCATAGGTATTCATGTGTCAGCTAATTTTATGCATTGTTATAGTGTGTATTAATTTGCCTAGTGCAGGCATTAAAGTTACAAACCTTATTTATGTGGAACTTATATTTAAAAACAAACGAGCATGCCCGAAAAACATCATCACATTTGCCACTCCACAGCCTGTAGGTGTCAGGGAAGTTCTCAGATGGCAGGTTGCTCACAGCTGCTAGTAGTTCAGTTCATCCTTGCCTTCCCTTGGAGCTCCTTTGCATGGTGAATGCCATCTCATCTTGGTAATTCCCTTCTGTTTTGTTTGGTTCCATAATATGTTGTGCAGCTGCTTGAAGTTACAACAGGTCTTCTCGGAGAGCCATTCTGCAATGGCAACCAGCACAGTTTCTTCTCTGATGATCACAGGTGGGCAGAATTGCTGTAACTTCTGTGCTATTAGGCTTATCTTACCTGAGTGCTGTTCTCACGCGCTGGTTGTCTGCTGGGTGTACAGAATCTTGGGAAGTTTTCTGCTCCTGATGTGTTTGAAGGACAATTTATTAGTAGTATCTCAGTGGTTAAAGCACTTGCTGAGGATGCAGAAAATCTAGGTACACTGCCTTCTTCTGAAGGAGAGGTTGATTTTGTATTTCCTAACACAGTGACTTAGTCATTGAACTATTTTGAGGAGGTGTACTTAATTTAATAATATACAAATAAATTATATTAATTTTGTTAAATTTTCATTGAGTTGAGGCCTGGAATGCAATTAGGTTTTTTTCAGGAAATAAGTGAATCAGCTGGTGGCTGAATATTTACATGTTCTGCACAGAACAGAAGTATCAGTGGAAGAAATAGAGGGGAAGCTCCTTTTAGAATGATCTTGTAACCTAGAATTAAAGAAACAATTGTGAGACACCTTGGTTTAAATCTGTGATCAGTGGTTGATAAAATACATTTAAAATGGGATCACCTACTATAGTCTATGTTAAGTTAGGTTTCTCAGGCTGTTCTCTTGCAAATGACTAAGTAATTCTGTAAAGCTTCAGAAACACCCTGTGCTAGAATATTCTCTGTTATGGCGGTGGAAGAGCTTTCCTGGAGAGTGAAAGAATTGGCTTTTATTTTCCTTGAACAGAAAACCCATGATCTTACACATCTTGAGTTCTGTAACCCTCACATTTAGAAACAAAAGGGAGATAGTGCCTCAGAGGAACTGGGAATCTTGCATTTGCTCTTCCTTGTTTTACTTTAAAAATATGTGAAGACTGAGCTTTTTTTTGAGATTCATTGCACTTTTTTCAATTTTATTACTAAACAGAAAAAAACCCTAACCCAAATTCTGAGCAAAAATTTGCCATGCCTGATAGGTGCACTGCTGTCTGAGCTGGAGTTTGAGCAGCGTGTTTTATAGGAGAGCAAGTGGAAGGATAACTCCTAAAATAACTGCAGCGAGATTCATTAGAGTTCTTCTACCAGAGACCTCTAAATTACCCGAAGACTCCTTATGACTACCTGAGTCAAAACCAGCACCTTAAACCTGAACCAGAGTTAAACTGGTAGCTAGTTTAGGTCAGGAAGCACAGAGATAATAGTCTGTAGTTGAGAAAAAACCACTTGTGCACAAACTGCAGTTGTTTTATTTTGCAACTGCGTGATACAGGCCAACCTGAAAATAACAACAGTGAACAAAAGTCGCAAGGTCTGGCTAGAGTTAAAAGAAAAGTTAGCAGCAAGTGATAAAAGGAATGCATTGCACAGTTGCTGTGACTGAGAAATATTTGCTATGCTAATTGCAAGAGAAGCAGTGATTTACTTTTTTTAAAGTTAATTAGATTCAGCTTTTCTTTTAATACTATTTGGCATACAGAGCAGGTTACCTAAAGGTGCAATTCTAAACCTCAGTAGAGAGGTTCTTTTGGAGAGCAGGTAACCTTATGGAAATTACAGCACATAATTCATCATAGTTAATGTGGGTTTGGACTAGCTGACTGGAGAGGTCTCACTCATATGCAATTTGATAACAGGTTCCCATTGTCAGTAAAAATCTATTCAAAAAGGGAGATTATAATATGCTTATTACCTGTCTCCCACCTATAAATCAGATTTTTTTTTTCCGTTAAATGTCTAACATGTAACTTCCAAGCGTTTTGAAAACATTTTAAAAGTGCACATAGTTTTTGATTATCTGTGGTAGTGTTAATATATTAAACTAAGATATTTGAAATAATTTGTAACGTGTTTGTGGTGTACCAACATCTGTTCTAGAATTGAATTTCTTTTGCTCTGTGTTTTTATTTCCAATGTCCTTTAATGCAAACCTCAAAATTGAGTGGCTTTAACTGCATTATAGTCCTTTGGGTTCTAAGGTGATTGAGGTATTGATAGCTGGTTAGACTAGTATTTAAACAAACGTTTTCTAGGCTGTAATGCTGTTGTGCTTGTATTTGTAATATTGGAAAGACGTTGGTCTTAGTCTTAATTTGTTATGATGCATTGAGATCCTTATCTAGTCTTTGATTACATGATCTCATGTTATTTTTCCATCCTCCATTGTGTGCTGAGCGCATCACGCTCACTAGAGGAGTGTTTACATAATGTTATGATTTCTCCCTGTCGTTTCAGTAGAAGGCTTCATGATTTTTCTATTGTGTTACGTCCCAGTTGGAAAACAAAGTGATTCCCCCCGCCATGGGACTTTGTGTTGTGCTGAAGTATTTTTCACAGCTGTTAAGGGAAGACGAGGTGATATTTTTCCCAACTTCTGAGATGAGGAACAGAGGCAAGGAAAAAGTGAAACACAGAAGTACCTGCCAACTCTAGGAATTCAGCATGAAACATTTAGGAACTGATTTTTCAGAATATTTATCATTTGCTATCTTGAAAGCAAAGGATTGACTTCAATTTCAATGTAAGTGGAGCGGTAGAGATCAGAGTCTATGTGCTGCTCTTTAAGATATTTGAAACTGTATTGCTCCACAGCTATTACTGCTCTTTTAGTCTTTTACTCGCTCTTGAACTGTTGCAGGGCTAGTGGTAACTAGCAGAAGGAAAGGAGGAAAGAAGCCTCCACTATGAATAATGTGGCCTTTTTCTATTCTAAATGTAAGCTAATACCTCATCCGATGGTACTCGGAGAAGCATGTTACCACAGACTTCCTGTCCTCTGATTAAAGTTATTTATCTAGCATCTCATAGAACCACTGCAATACAGATAAGAGCATGGTCCAGGATAATGCCTAAACCTATTTGTTTACCTGAATTTGTGAGCTAATCCTTTTTTCTACTTTTTTTAACCATCTCGTGCCTCATACACTGTGCATGTTATGGATGATGCAACAAATAAGGCAAGAACAGGTCAGGTTGTGTTGTCCTTCATTGGGTAATCCTGATTGATCCCTTCATCCATGATTTGAATAAGGCATTTTTTTAGAGAAAATGACACGTAATATTATCCTACTCTAAGGCATATGTACAGAGGCCAAGCTGATGATTACAGGCAACTTTCTCTGTCACTTTCTAAATTGAGTGCTAGATTATTTTTAACCTTAATGCTCTTTAACATTGAGGCTTCTTTTATGTATATAATAGCTTTGGCTTTTCTTAAAAAAGTAAACTGTAACTGAATTTGGGGATCTTGGTTTTGTGTGCGCATGTCTTAGTGTAGCTCTGCTTGTAGATGAGTCTCTTAAAACCATTTCATAGCTCTGTCAAGGGTTTGTCTCTTTTGCTGCCTCCATGTTCCTGGGGCAGAACAGCAGTGACTCTCTCTGCTTCCTCTTGCGTCTACATCAGTGACAGCTTGGCATGCTGTTAGGATGCTTAAAATGCTTGTCCTGTTTTGTGAGTGTGCAGATAGTCAAGTGTGGGTAGAAAAACAAAACCTCTGAACTGTTTGAATAATTTCCAGACATTTAGCACTAAGCTTCAGAATCACTTTTCATGTCCAGGGATCTCGTGAACCTATTGCAGTTCATGTGTTTGCTAGCCTGCAGTGAATCTGAGGTTTTGTTCAGGCTCTTCTGGAGTTCATCTAAAATTCTTGCATCCACCGGTCCTATTATGAGGAATTTGACACGTCTGCTAACTCTTGCATGGAAAAATATTTTTATATTTTATTTTAAACCAGATTCTGACTGGCTTTGTCATGCAAGTCCCTACTCCCTGAATTTGGGCTATCGCAAGTCCTTTCCATGTTTCAGTCTTCCTGCTCAAGATTTTTTTTTTATTTTCACATTTCCCTGATTCCCTTTGCAGCTTGTCATCTGATCTATCTCGTCCAGCCTCTTGCATTCCCACCATTTTGCTCAGTGATTGCGTCATAGTTTGAATTTCTGTGTCCCGTTAAGTCCTCAATTCTCCTGAATCTTTCTCCATGGTCCCCAATGCTTATTTTTGGTATAATGAGTGACCTCACGTCTGACTTGTGGTCCTTCTGCATTGGATTCAGGCAGCTTCTTCCCCCATGCTGAAGAGAACATGGGCTTCATTCTCTCTTCTGGTGTGTGCATGTAATACTTGTGTGAATATTCACCTGATGTAGAATCTCTGGGGAAATCACAGAATGGTTCAGGTTAGAAGGGACCTTAAAGATCATCTGGTTCCAACCCCCTGCCCTGGGCAGGGGCATCTCCCACTAGACCAGGTCGATCAAAACCCCATCCAGCCTGGCCTTGAACACTTCCAGGGATGGGACATCCACAGCTTCTCTGGGCAACCTGTTCCAGTGCCTCACCACCCTCACAGTAAAAATTTCTTCCTGAGATCTCATCTAAATCTCCCCTCTTTCAGCTTTAAACTGTTACCCCTTGTCCTATCAGTAGATTGCAAGACCTCTTACTGGTTTAGTTGAGTGTGTGTGAAGTCTCTTTGATGCTGCAGTGAATCGGACTTGGACCTCCTTGGAAGAGGGAAGAAATTCTCCCTTCTGCTGGGAGAAGATTACTGGCCAAGGGATGTTTGTCTCAGAACTCAGTGTTGGCAGCCAAGTGGCAGCCTTACGAATGGAGAGAGATCGAGAGACTACAGGTTAAGAAAAAGAAGCAGCGAGCCAGGCCTCTGAGGAGGACTGAAAGCCTCCTAGTTAGTAGAAGAGACCATGCAGTGCTGTCTGCATCACAAAGTCACCTGAAATATGCCTGGAAATAAGGATTTGCCATTAAGGATACAATGTGAAGTGAGCTTTATTTAATAAAGCCTTTCTTTGTTTTCTCTCACCTGGCTGTGATTTTCTTGTCCCCCCCCAAATTAATTATCCTACATGGTAGTCTGATTAAATCCTGAATATTTTCTTTATAATTTAAAGAAATTCTGAAATTCAGATTTGTTTTTTTGTTCCTTCTTTCTTTTTGAGTAGCTCCAGACAGGTCCATATTCTAGCTGTCATTTTTGTGGATGCTGAAACATTGTGGCTGGGTTTTCATGGCATGGCAAAATCTATATGCCTGGCACAAAGGTGTTCCAAACTTGATATTTTTGCTCTCAAATCATGGATCTGTAAAAATCTTCTGAAAAACAAGCTTTCCAGAATTTTGTTACACATGAGCTAAGCCATTTTGGCTGTTAGTGGAGAGAATGAGGAAAATGGTGATTTGAGGCAGATAGTTGGCTTGGAAAATTGAGTTGGGTAGCTCTGAAATTTTACAAGGCTGTAAGAGCAGAAAGCGGCGATCTCTTACAGCAAAGATCCATAGTCCGCAGTGCAAGTGCCAAGAGCAGCATACAAGTAAATTTGAATAATATGCATTTTTGCATAATGTGATGTAGGTCTGAGCTGCGGCCTTTTGAGGAAGGCATGTGTGAGATGTACTTGTTCCTAGTTCCTGGCTTTCTCCTGGTTCTGCACCGATACATGGGCAAGACACTACTGTTAGGGGGTCAGTGTTTGCTTCGAGTTTCCACAAGCACGTACGGCTTTTAATTTGGGAAACAAAAGTAGGCTGGTGCTCCTCTTCTTGCAGCTTGCCCCTAAAAACGGAAGTGTTGGGCAGCTTTGATAACGAGTTTGCTCCTGTCTTTGCATATTGTACCTTTTTGTGTTCTAAATCTCAAAGCAAGTTTTGAATTTAGTCCTGTGTTCAGTAGCTTTAGTTACTCTAAAATAGATGCTGAGACTACTTTTACATGGGATCTGTTGTTCATGTAAAGAGCTCTATTGAAAGCGGTGGACATAATGAAAAATACAGCCCAGCTTTGTAATATAATGACTTTTACCAAATAAGGGAAATGAAATTAATTTACTGTGTGTTGGCTCTTATCACTATGTTAAAGGTTATACCCGTATTTGTGAAGAGTTGCTATCTCAGTAATTTAATCAATTTAACAACCTAAGCCCATGTAGGGATACAAAGTTCAATATTACTTGTCTTGAAAAGAGCAAGTTCTGGTTTTGAAGCTATTTTAAATGCTATTTTAACAACAGCAGTTAGAAACAGGAATGCTAAAATTAACAATTTAGTCATACTAACTGATTGTATTGTACAGGTAGGTTGTGAATTCTTAATTATATGGTTTTTAATAAACTGTCTGCTATTGGTTTTGTGTAGATCATCCTTTGCAGGCTGGAAGTGCCAAGTGCAGGATAATTCAGTGAATGATGTGGACTATTTCAGCTTCTTGTTTTCAACCCTTATAGGTAATCCATGTGAATGTCATAATTCAGAATTAACAAAATGGAATTTGTTTTGATAGTCAGTTACTGGATTTAATTTAGAATAAATGGTGTAGTAAGTACTTCCTGAAAGTAGTTCTAATCTGGTTACGTATTTTTGATATGAGATATCCTTTTTTCTCTTGATCTGATTTTTGACACCCTATTTTTACACTTTGCCATTAGGCTGAATATTTGCATCTTTTTTTTTTTTACATTCTAGCAACTTTCTTTGGAAAGTATGAGCAAAACCTAAATTTAGCATATGACTATGACATGAACAAGAATTTTATTTTTTTTTTTTTTTTAGATTTAAGTAAATGTCTCTTATTGGCTCATAACAACATAAATGAGTGCCTCTGGGAGTTGCTGTGGACATGCTTATGCTATTAAAAACATTCCATTAGAATTAAGTAATCAAAATATGTTGAAGTGAGCTGCCCAAGGTCAGCATGCATGCAGAATTACTTCTGCTACTATATTCTTACTCGGATATAAAAATAGTTGTATTCTGTGATGATGCAACTTTGAGAAATTACAGTGGTTAAAACAGCACAATATTTCTGAGAAATACCTTCTAGTAACTTGTCCTGTGGTAAAAAAAGTGTCTTTTCTTCATCACCTTAGGCATTCATAATGTTCAACTACTTTGCTTTCCAAACTTCTTTTTTTTTTTCCTAAAACAGTGACGAGAGTGCTGTTCTGATAACTAAGAAAATGAAAGCAAACCCCAAGTGACTGTTTTGGAGCAGTAGTCCTGTTTTACTAAGACATCTAATACCTGGCTAGAAATAATTAGCCAAATTTTTTTTTCCAACCCTGAGGTTATGTTAGAAGGTTATTGAGTTATTGCAAACACATGGTGAACTGTCTTGCATTATAGCTGTTTTTTTTAATTATTTTTTAAAGAGACATATGTTGAAAACAGCAGTATAACATTGGCCTAGTAGGGTTTTTATACCACATTATAGTTTAAGTGGGTATGCCACTGATTTTTTTCCAAATATTTTCATTTTCTTTCAGAAATCAGAATTTGTATTTTGATATACTTAATTTAAAATACCAAGCAAGAGCTTTTAGCAAAAAAAGATGTTATGCAGACATAATTTAAAAGACATTTTTTGTCAATGATGCTGTTGAAGTAGAACAGTGCTTGGCTTGTTTCGTGATACTGTTGTACTGCTTCTTTTTCTCTAGGGTTTTCAAGAAAGGAGTTGACTGATCTCCAGGGCATTAGAGGAAAACCACACATTAGCCAGACACAGCTTTCACCTGTCCGTCTTTACCTAACTGATCTGGACCAGTTTTTACACCACTGGGCTGTGACAGAGGTAATACATCAACGCTAATTCTAAATGACAGCATACAAACTCCGAGTGCTCTCCATCCCTTTTCTGCAGATGCCTAAATCTTGTTGTGAGTTGAGTTGAAAAAAGAATGAAAATATAGCTGTCGAACAGCCAATGTTCTTCTGTAGCCATTAGATAATATTTTGAAGGAAACCGCTTTAAAAGGTTAATGTTCAGACACGTAGTATGCAAAACAATACTTATGGAAAAAATGCATACAAGCCTTGGTGGAAAATTCTTAAACGCTAGTAAGATTAAGATCAGCAATATATTTTGACTTTCAAAAATAAATTAATTGTAAAAATAATAATTATGAAGAGTTTTCTTTGCGAGTAAATTCCACTGTTAATTAAAAAGCACTTGCATTAAATGAGATTTTAACTTGGAAGTAATATTAAGTTGGCATTGGTGGTTATTCAGAATCACTTCTGATGCTTATTTAATCAACATTTACTGGGATTAGAAACTTCACTGTGAATTTAGTTCCTGCTTGTAAGATCCTAAGTACCGAAAGTTTAATGTTATTGCTGGTTCTAAAGGGATCTGAGCCACAAGATTTTATTCAGAACAGGTGCATATTACTTACTCTTCATTCTGGCTCAACTCTTTTTATTGCTTAGCCCACCATAAACCACTTTAAAGTGTGAAATCATGTTTTAATGACATGCCAATTTGACAGTATTTATGAAATCTCTGTCATGAATGCAGAAAGAGTGTAACAGAAGTTTTTAGTTGTATGATTTGTTCTGGATTTTGTGGCAGTCTTTTTGGTTCAAGAAGGAAGTATGGTAGATTTTTCTCTTCCAATTCGTAAAGTTTAAGTGATAATCTGCTGAAATTAATGATAGTTTGAGGCGTATATTGCATATCTGCTATTACGTATTGAAAAGTATTTTAAGCAAAGTTTTTGTTTGGTACCGTGACTGACACACACGTTTAGATGTCCTGCCTTCAGTCAGTTGGCCTGTGAAGCAGCTAAAATTTCAAATTTGTCTCGCTTTGTCTCTTCTGGGCAGTAATGAAGTTGTTTTCTGAATGAAACTCCTTTCTCCAGTATTGAAAGACTAAAAAGCTTTCTCTCCCTGTCCTGTATGGAACTGTTCCTCTGTGAATACACCAGAGGGATTACTTGTTTCTCAAAGAGTTAGTATAATCTGAAGGATTTATGTATACTTTGCCTGTTTAGGAAAATGCCACCTCTTGTGTCTCTTCCTCCTCCTTTTTGCTTCTCTGCCACAAATCTGTCAAAGCTGATTGAGAAACCACACCGTATGACTATTTTCACTTAGGGACAGTGAAGTAGTTTAATTGTAGATAGCTGGCTTGTGCTTTTGGTTCCCGGTTGCAAGTTCGATTTACTTCTCCTACCACAGTATTTTCAGTGGTTTTGTGCCATCAAGGAGAGTCAGTATGTTCAGAAACTTGAGACCTGTTTTTGTGAAAGTACCTTTTCTTGGCGAAGACACAGGGTGCTCCCTCAGGTTCTCAGAAGTGGATGGCAGTCATTAAGCAAAGAGCTGGATATCCTTGGTTAGTAATGAAAGAGGTTTTGGACATTTGATGGAGCATTGCACTACTTCTGCAGTTACGCGTCAGCCTGAAGTCTTTTCTGGAGACTTAAGTTATAAAAGAGAATAGGAACAAAAATCCCACGCATCAAAAATCTGTGTGAAGAGCGATGAGACCTTCTAGAGCCACCTCATTTTGTAGACTTTAACCAAAGGGACTTCTGGACTGCTGCTTACAGCTCTGAGCTTGAGAAGGAGATTGGAGGCTTTTCCTCGTAAGCATGTTCGTGACTGGGAGAGAGAAAATTTCTAGTGAAATGGGTTATATCAGATACACCTAGGATGTGATCAGGAATAGTCAGCAAAGATTAATGAAGGGCAAATTGTGCTCAACTAACCTGTTAGCCTTCTGCAACAGGTGACTAGCTTCCAACTTCAGTGATTCTGTGATTCTTTGAAAAACTCTCCTCTTAAAAATCTAGAACTTTTGTTTCACCATCAACAAATCTCTGTATTATTTTTTGGTTTTAGAGCATAATGAGATTCCCAGTATGGGGAGATTTTATTATCTGGTAGGTTGTCAAACTTACGTGTGATCTGGAAGTCAAACTGTTCATGTTAAATGCTTGCCAGAAGGACTGGTAGTATTGCAATGCTGTTCAGGGTGTTCCTCGCAGAATTGCTCCCCACCCCCCGCATGGAATTTGCAGACAGAAAAGTAGGGACACCTCTTCAGTAGCTTTCTTCCCTATTAGAGAAAAATTAAGGTATTCTTGCCTCTTGTCTCTGATCTGATAATAATGGTGTCTGGAATACACTGTTTGTGTTCCAAATCTCTTTGTTTAAACAAAGAGAAGAAACCAGTATTAAGGCAACCACTTCCTTTTATGAATTACAGGATTCCATTAATTTTTCAAATCAAAACTTGGATGGTTTCGATTGCAGGTGCAAACGTAGATATGGTAAGTGATATATAAACAAAACTGTGCTGAAGTTACAACTTAAAAAATCAGATGTTAGGCTTCTGGGTGACTGTGATCTCTGTGTTTAAATATCTAATACAGTGCTGTGTTTATTAGGTTTTAGGGGTTTTCGCTCTTCCGTGTTGAGTACCATTCTCCAACCTCAAAGATGTTGATCCATAGTCTATTTCATGTTCAATTTGTAAAGAAAACATTCTGGGGACTGTGGTCCATAAAAACTTTGAGATACGGAGGTTGGAACGTTGTGTTGTCTTTTTTAAAAAAAAAAAAAGGTTTTTTCCAAGTCATTTTAAGTTCAACCTTTGCGAAAAGTTGCAAAGGAGTGCTTTCTGTAGAGTAAGTAGTTTCCACCAGGCGTTGAACAAGCTACTCTACTAGAAAATAAACCAAACAGCAACAAGCCCCTCAAAAAACCCAGAGCTGCAGCCTCCAGGGAGAGAAAACTGCTGGTAAATCGTGAGGCTCTTCTAGGATGTCTTGAAAAGACAGTATGATATGATGGCTCTATGTGCATTGACTTTGAGGGAGATAAGTTTGGAGACAACTTTCTTCCAAGCAGGCTTAGTTCAAGGTGTGACACAATTTTTGAATCAAAATATTTTTAGCTGTGACAGAAAATTATTTAAACAAAGAAGTGCTACAGGAATCAATAAAACCCATCTTGAATTAGTCACGCGTCTGGTGGAACTGAGTAGAGCGGCACAGCTTCTGAATGCTCAATCTTTCATGCTTTCCCTTGCTGAATAAGGAAGTTTATGATGATACTGTAATGTTAAGCAAAATATTTGTAGTAATTAAAAATACCTAGTAAGTGAGAACAGCCCTCCGTTGGCTGCAGAGCAGGCAGCGTTCAGGCCTCAACTTTATGTTGAGAATTGTTCATTTAAAAGAGAAAATAAATAAGGAATTGATGGAGTTAGGATTTGACAGCCTGGTTTCCTATGGATAAATGAGACTACTGATCAGATCATTATTATTAGTCCATCCATCCTCTTCTGCCACTAGTTTTGTCTAAACCATTGGCTAGTTTTTGGCTCTCTGCTTAAAGAGTAAAGTTGCAAATACTAGTTGCCTGTAAGTTTTCTGGGGAGAAAAAAAGCAGGCGTAAGAGAAAAAAACCTCTAGATTAGCACAGGGCGGTTTATAACTCGGTTTCTGCATCCTGCATTCCACGTGCATCGCTCTGGACCAGGCTCAGCAGGTGCCATCCCTTGGCCCGTGGGGGTGTCGGGGGGTTGTGAGGCAGGAGCAGGTTGGGGTTACAGCGCTGAAGAAACAGAATCGCAAGGGATGAAGGGTCCCAGGCATGAATCTGTAGGAGACCACGGCTTGTTGGCGTTATTGCTCGCTGCTCGTCCTCGTTTTCAAATCCAGAGGAAGGGAGTCCCAGGTTTCTGTTGCTAGCTCGCTGTACTGTGTAGTGAGTGGAATGTATTTCTAACAGTTGTGAACTGTAAGAGGGAATTTAATGTATGCATGTCAGAAATGTGGAAGAAAAGGTGTGCCTCTGGAGAAAGAGCAAGCTGTGCAAAGGAAAAGAATAACTTGCGGCATTTTCACATGGCAGTTTGGTTTTATTGAATGTTAATGTGACCAGTGCACTTGGTAGCATGTGGCTAACTGAGATTGGTGAAAAGGCCAAACAAATGCATTTCTCATAGAAATTAATGCTTTTCAGTCGTTTATAACAAAACTGTTCTAAGATGGACGTTGTAACTTTTTTTTGTCTAGAGAGTGGTAATTGGTATATTGGAAATCTGAAGCTGTGTTATTTTTTTGTGGAAGCTTTTAGCTAATGGTGATTTTCACTTAAGGAGTAATGCTTAAGAAAATTGTCCCTTTAAATGCCATTTTGCGTAGCTGCAAAGGTTAATCTTCATATTTTGTCTAAAAGATGTGTTAAATGTGTAAACCTTGGTTCCTTTTCTGGAGCAACTTCGACATAAAATGACTTCTGTCTTATTAAAGCCAATTATGTAAAATCATATCCCTGTAGCTGAAATAGATGGGGCTTCAGAATAAATGGTTGCAGCCTTAGGGAAGAGGCTTCAGTCTTTGTTCATTTTAACTGTGCCCATAGTGTTTGTCGGTAATATTCTTCACTCCCCTGTAATTGAATTGCTCTGCCAGTGTCAAATGAAATAGCGCCAACAGGAATGAAGAGTTTAACAAGGTAACCATGTATACATGATAATTTCTGTTGTAATATTTGGTGTTTGACACTTGAACGTTTTGGAGGGGGAAAGCAAACAATAATTCAAAAGTTCTGCTCGAAGTCGAGATTCTAGAGTTATACTGAGCACATAAACTCACTTGAAGAAATAAAATACTCAACAAAATGTTTAAAATGTTTAAGAGCAAACACTAGGGAAGGTCAGCTGGTTTTAAAAGCAGTCTTGAATTCAAAAACCTTGGGATGCATGTAATTTAATACACTAATGCGTGTCAAAACCAGAGATGTCTCATAAAGTGGAGTTGGGAAGGCTGTATCTGCACTGATATGCTGTGAAAAGTTACAATAAATCATTAAAGATAGTATGTAAATTAAAAGTCCTGCAAGGATGTTTGTCTTGAGACGTAGATGGTGGAATTGCAGTGCTGAAGCTTAACTTTAAGCAGATTAACACTTGAGAAAAACCACTAAATTTTTTAAATTAAGATCTTTCACTTTAAGTCCCTGTAAGAATTCAACTTGTGGTCTTTATTGAGATTTCCAGATTAGAGTTACATTGGGGAGAAAAAGCAGCTGAGGGTAAATAGTATCCCTTCTGAACTAGAAGTATGCTATAACTTTACCCTCTTCAAGGGTACAAGCCCATTAGTGTTATGTAAAACTACATTGTATCCAAGTTTAATGTTTAGAAATTAAAATAATGGGTTTTTTTCCTTTAAAAGCAATGCAAATTCCAAAAAAAAAGGAGAAATTATATAAATAAGTGTAATACCTCCTAAAATGAATAAAGCTAGTTTCCAAAGGTCTCTTCCATAATTTCCTCAGGATATAAAGCTTACAACTTAAAAAAAAAATAAAAAAATCCAACAACCAAAAAAAAACCAAACAAAAACCACCACCACCAAAAAAAAACCTCAATAAAACCCAAACACCAAAACACAACCCCCCAAAAAACCTACCTTGATCTTCAGGCCAGCGCCCCATTGTGCCTGCATCTTATACTTCTAGTTTATCTTGTGACATTTTATAGCTGGGAGCTCACGTGTTACTGCATATAACTAATGTGAATTAACATCTCCACAGTTGCTGTACGTTATGCTATAAATTCACATCCTGGTTTGTGATACCTAAACTAAATTTGCTGAGGAAGGCAGGCTTTGTGGAACAAGAGCTGGGTTTTTCAGTCTACAGTTTGCTGCGTCTTCAAGTCCTTTTGTTTGGGGAGGGGGCAGGCAGATGAATTTGGAGACATACATCAGACATCCCTTTGACCTTCCTGCATGTGGTGTGATAGGGAGGCATCCACGAGGAGGAGGAATCATTCGTGGTAACATTTTGTAGCTGTGAGAAAGCTGCAGAGCTGTGAAAGAAGGGCGGCTTATGGCTGCAAGAGGATGAAACAAAAGCTCCTTGGGTAGCAAAGCTATTTCTTGGTGTCTTTTCTTCAAATTTTGTAAGATGTCTCTGAGAACCAAACCTATGCCGTTTTTCAGGTGCAGCTTTGTCTACTCCTGGATAGCATAGTAGCAGTTGAGCATAAAGCCTGGTTTTGCTGACAAAAGAATAATATTTTCAGAAATGCCGATCACTTGGTGAGACAGTAGGATTGTCTCTAGCCCATAGTTCTCTGCCTCCTGTCACCAAATCTTGCTGGTACCCAGATTTAAACACATAATCAAATTGTTGCACAGGAGGTGAGCAGTGGTGACTGTCCAGGGGCAAATAAAGATAACTTCACTTGGTTTAGTTGACCCTTAATATAGGTTTGAGATCGGACTGCGTGCCACAGCCCAGGAGTCTGCAGATAGGCAATCACCACAGTTCAACAGATGCAAGATGAGCCTCTGCGCTGCAGTTACCCTGTTTCTGAGCCAACAATTGGATGTTAACTGTTTTTCATAATCCTTCTAAGTCTTTGGAAGTATGTACTCTGTCAAGATGGAGGACAAAATGCATGTTCTAAAGCATTTGTGATTCTTAAACAAGCTCCTGTATTCCTGTTTTGCTACCCTGGATGTAAAATTAGCCCCATAGTGGTTTTTTTCCCCCAGTTGCTCACCTATGTAATATTCCATTGCAGACTCTGTTCCTTCTTTTTGGCTTTTTCTTTTTTTTAGCATCGGCTTTGTGTTTATCATGATTGTGTGGGGGTTTCATGTGGGGTTTTTTGTGTTGTTGTTTTCTTTTTTTCTGGAGTCACTGAATCAGGAATACCTTTCACATCCGCCCCTGTGAGCTTAGCCAAGGCAGATGAACAAAGATCTCTTGTTGTACGCGGCTTTCTCAACAACTCAGGGCACTGTTAATATTGCCCTGTCAAATCAATTTATTTCAGAAAGAGAAGCAGCACCTGTCAAGGGAGTACACTGTCTGATAAGCTGGGTGCTTCGGGGGAAGCTGGCCAAGCTTCAGACAACAAGCTTCATTGCCTGCCCCATCACCTGAAAACTTCTCGTTTTCTACGCTCTGCAGTAACACGTTACACTGGAGAGAGTCCCACTCGAAACAGTCATTTCACGAGGGCTTGGGAATTGGCTGCAGAACAGCCTGTTACGTTTTAGTTACCCGTGTTGGAGGTGGATGTCGATGTGAATTGAAAAATGTATTTTCAAGTTCACGTTAGGATATAGTGTCTGGTGTGTGCCAACTTTCTTTTTCAATAAAATCACTTCTCTTGAAGTCTGAACTGTCTTTGGTCCAACTTCACAGAGTGGCTTGCTAAAATACTTCATCCGTTATCTTTCTTGCTTGCTTTGTTCCTCTCTGTGCTGACGCTTTGCATGTGTCTTCAGAAGAAGGTGAGTGTTTTTCTTTGAAAAAGAGTACTTTGCAGCATGATTAAGCTTGAAATAATATGCAGATTTGCCTTGGAGAGTTACTGATAAAATAGTTCCCTTGAGGCTCTTTGAGTCATAATTCTATCACGTTATGGGAAGCATTGAGTGATTTAAGGAGTGGAAACAGTTAAATAACAAAACATTGCTCTTGGTTCATCGTTTGTGCATGTTCCTGTTGCCACGAGGGCTCAGATGGAGACTGGGCCGCCTCGGGTCGTCTAAACTCTGCCTTTTGGAGTTAGAGCGTCTTACAGATAAGCAATATTAAACCGATGGATTCCTCTGTACATTAGAGCTATGAAAAGCCTGTTTTGTTTGGTTTTCCCATTTTAGCTGGCTATTGTTGGAGTAGGTCTTCAGTATGGCAGGCAAGGAGGCCTGTGCAGTAACGATTTTCTGAAGCAGTAGTAGGGAACCTCCTGTTGTACTTGTGTGGCTCATGAGTGTGACGGATAATTGGGCTTGTCTAATCAACAAGATTTGGTTTGAAAAACTGCCAGTGGATTACGGAGCCTGTAGTATTTGCTGCATAATGCTAACAGATAATCCCCGTATTTAAGAGAATGCTTTTCTTTGGCTTAATTTATTCAAGGGGACATTCAAACAAAATTTAAAAAAAGAAGCCTCTAAACCTAAACCAAACGTGTTATAAAATACTTGTCTCGAAAAGATATAAACCCCCCCTACAATCAGAAATGCTCGTTCTCTGTCCATTCACTTCGGTAATACTCTGAAACAAAACTACTCTGGCTTTGGTCCAAAACCAATCTATGAATGCGCCAAAAATGTGATAAATGCTAATCAAATGTAAAATAATGAATCAGCTGTGACATTTTATTATGGAAATTAAACATCATGCAAAACCTTGCCTAAGGAAAATAAATTGTCAGGAAAAATACTAATTTTCGTGTGATAATTAAGTTTTCTTTGCTTTTCATTTCCATGTCTAATAACGTTTCCGTTTCACTCTTTAGAACAGGCATTTGTTATGAAAGCCATTTCAAGTAGGATTTAATTTATGGAATTGAAAAGGATTGCCACTCCCACTTAATCATAGGAAAACAGAACTGGATGTTGGGGGACGGTGGTGCTATTTTGAGGGTCAGAAAGATCTGAAAGGTTGAAAAACTAACTTGCCAATGCGCTTTACCACAGACCTTCTAGGCAAGTGTGCTGCTCTTTAGTGGTATGATGCCCCTTTTGCTTGCCAATTCTGGAAGAGTCTTGAGTGTTGGTGAATTGTACCTGTTACAGAATGCTCCTACAAGTTGTCATCTCAGGGAGAACCTCAGTGGACTGGCAGGCCTATTCTAGGGATGTAGTCCTAAGGGTGAGATATTAATACTGGTTTTCTTAATGATGAAACCTTAGTTTGCTGGGTGGACCTCATGGATTTGCCTTCAAGGTCTTTCATTTGTTGACCTCATGTGGGTTTGTATTGAATTAGAAGGGATCTCTCTAGCATGCTCTGTCTAGTGTTGTGTGCTCACAAGCACGTGGCATATCCCCCTTGTGAACAACTTTGGAGCTCCGTCTTATGAGCAGCAAATGTCTCCTGCATTTCCCCTTTCACAATCATCCTTCCTAATTTCCGTCTCATCTGCATTCCCAACCAGCTATGACCATCTTTATTTTTTGTTGCTGTTTGGTTATATTTGTCTTCCTGCAGCGGTTTTCACCTCTCTGTTGTATTTGTGAGTGTAATATCCCTTCTCGGGTATAGTTTTGCCAGTGTAGGCAGGTTAAGTCCTTTCTGTTGACACCTGTAAGACAGGATCTGTGCTCTTTGGGCGATTTTTCTATGCCCCTTCAGTTTGAATTTACCTTTCTTGAAAGTGACTGACTCCTGTTTTGCACAGTGTGTCAGAAATAGTCTAAATAGGGTCTTAACTGAATGGAGGATCAGTACTCTGATCACTTCTGTTATGATTATTTTTCCATCCTGAAGTGGTATTTGCCCATTTCATGGTTCTATCACAACCACCTTGTAGTCAGTTGTTACGCGGAGATTTTTCTCCTTACCTCCAACTGTTAAAAACTCCTAGTTGCCAGCAGAAGTTTTTATTGGTCTCCAAGCGTGTGACCCGCCACTTTGGTTTCACTGCATTTTTTTCTGTACCTGTTATTCATCAAACCCATGCGATCTTTTCTATAGGTTAGTCCAAGCCTCCTGTCTCAGCTGGGTTTCTCAGCTTTGAGCTGCCAGCTGACAGATTTCATCAATGTAGCTTTGCCTTTTGTGTAAGTGTTACTCGTTTAAAATACTAGGTCAGGTTGGTGTCAGAGTTTGTACTTGACGTGACAATCCCCAGTAGTAACCTCTGTCTCAGCTTGACTTTATTCCTTGACACTGCAGGTGTTTTGAGTGCTTTGCTTGGGAATATTCCAGAGTACTTAATATTTTGTCACTTTCAAATTGCATCGTTCAGAAGCGCTGCCATATCTAGGATGGGGTACACAGTTTTAATAATATTATTTCATTATTAAGTAAATGTACAGTATCAAAAACAAGGGTATTCGACGCAGGAATAGCTATAAAATTCTTTTACATAGTCCTACTAGTCAAAGAAAGTACTTGCACAATTACACCTGTAATACTGATGAACATGAGCAGTGTCCTGACAGTACTATGTTCTGTCAAGCAGATGTGTTAAGGATCTCTCTGAATTTGGCCATCTTGAGCAGGGCTAAGAGCACGTGTGGCATATATTTCTGAAAAAAGCTGAGCACGCTTTTCTCTCACCTACTGCTTGGCCATTTTTGATGAGACCACCACTGGCATCCACATTATTTAGGATTGAATTTTCATACCACAGGACCTTGAGCTAACAGTTCTTTCCCTTCCCCTTCCCCTT
>VWZL01000905.1:72238-120133 GCA_013396915.1 Stercorarius parasiticus | reverse complement strand
GGAAATGTTGTGGACTCTTACTTTTGACACAACACGGGTGGTATTTTCTGTTTTGTCATTATCTCTTGTTTAGGTGTCTTGACCTGCCCTAAGTCTCAGCCTAAGTCTCAAAACCAGGACACTATCACAGAACTTTAATCCCTCAAGTCAGATCATTCTGTGAAAATTTTCTTTAGCTCTCTCTTCAGTCAGCAAGGTAGCTTACAGGCATGCATTTTGCTTAGCTGAGATATGTGTAAAACTCAGAGACCTAAATTCTTCCTTCCCTCAAACATCTGACCTTGCTGTTCTCTTTCTGATTCCCTTAAGTGCAAACGGAAGATTCCATTCCTTATGTATTGGTTCTTCCATCTTCCTTGTCCTTAGCAGGATGTTCACGATTGCTAGTGGTCTAGTATCACACTCGGCCTGTGCCTGCCGCTTTCTGGAGGCTTCAGTTGACACTGGTGGGAGAAGCAACGCATGTGAACAGAGGGAGGTCATCCAAGCTCTCTGACTACTTTGCAATTTTTTGCAATAGATGGGAAGGAAAAGAGGAACTGAGAGAGCCATCTGCCGAGGGCTGCAGCACAGCTCACTAGCACGTCTGCTGGAGTCTGGTTTCTTTATCCTGTCCAGGAGCCATATAGCATTTCATGGGGTCTTGGTCAAGTGCAAACTTTCTTTTTTTTTTTTTTCCCCTCCCCTCCCCAGCCTGGCCAAAAATTAAGACCTGAGTCTTCACTTCACTACTGGGGTTTTTTTATATATTTTTTTTAAACTGCTTTCCGTCATGCCTCTGGGCAGCTAATGCAGTTTGCTAGTGTCTGTTTGTATAAGCACCAGCAAGTTTTTTCCAGTTCAGAAAACAAGATTTCCCTTTGTAGTCTTACATTCGGTATCATCTTTGAACATGACATTTTTGGCAGTGTAGAGGAAAATAAGTTGGAAATGGATCTTTGCTATTTTCTTCTTTGTTATATTATTTTTCTGTCCCGTTTCACTGTGATTCCTCTGTTTGGTGCTGGATAAATTTATTAGTGGAGTTGTTTTCTGCAATTCTTGAGCTCTGAGGAAAGGCAGCTGGAGGCTTGGTGTGGCGCTCTTCCTGCATAGAGTATTTTTGGCCGCCTACATCTATAACATAGGTAAAATGAAGAAAGCCACTGTCAGAAAAACTAATGGTGTCATCTCTTTAAACACTTAATAATTTCTGTTGACAATGTTACTCTTATACAGTGTAAAGAATCAATACTTTGAGACAAAGCTGCTATGTCTCCCCAATAGGTACTTTGTATTTAGGTCTGTCAACAAAGTATGATTACACAGTGAATGACTGCTGGTTGCATGTGGAGTACTTAAATATAACTTTTGTTTTATTAAAACAGATGATCTGTCACAGCTTGTCCACTATACCTTCCCAAAGTCAGTGTTTTGACATTCTCCAGACTGGCATCTGTAAATATCTGGTAAGTACCGTTTTGTCTTCTAGGTTATCTTCCTTGTGCTAAATCTTCTAACAGTCTCGTTAATCCTCAAATCCACTCATTCCATATATTTCATGGGTAATTTCAGAATTTGTAAAAGTTTTTTAACAAGATAGCGGAGTTCTAAATTTGCTCTGGTTTGTGAATAGTTCGGCTTTATTTTTTTAAGCCAGGACAGCCGTAAAGGAAAGGCATCTTGTTTTGGTTTGGTTCGCTTTTGAAGAGAGCGACTAGCAGCTTTAGATGAGACTTACAGTCTGTCTTCCCCTTCTCATCCTGATGGCGATGGCAAAGCCAGAGCTGGGTAGCGGAATTGTAAGGGACGGAATTTGCAGTTACCTGTGATGCTGCCTGCTTAGAGGGGGAACCTCTCTGTCCTCATCTCAGGATGGTTCTGCGATCTAACAAGTATCCGCAGTTCCCTGTATGGAGCCCTACTGAAAAATTACTAGACCAAAGCTTACCTATAACTGATTTTGGGGGTACATGTTGACTTAAATCACAACTTTTAAGTCAGCTTATGCATTCCACTACACTGTCCCTTTGAGAGCAGTTAAGTGGATTTTTATAGTTGGCGAGGCTGCTGCCCAAGAGCTCTAACTGGATGATGACGCCTAACAGGGAAGAAAGGCAGCGTGTAGGCAACATCCTATATGGGGACTTCTGTGAGCAGTCTCATCTGCTGGGTTTGTGTACATTGAAACGTCCGTGTTCACGTTATCTTCCAGACTGGCCTCTTTCATCAGCACTGTTGGCTCACGTGATCTTCAGGATGCTTCTTTATATGCAGACATCCATTGAGCTCACTAACATTACTTCCTCTTTGTGGTTGGCCAGGAACATCGTTGTTAGTTTTTATTACTTAGTGCCTCAGTGTCCTGTAGTATTCAGCAGGGTCTTGGTGACAGCTGCAGTCCACCTTCTGTCACGCAGGAACAGCACCCTTCTGCCTCTGCAGCTGCCTGGGGCAGGGTCAGCTCGGGACAGTGATCTGCGCTCGTGGCCTTGAAATACACCTCTAACTGTCTTAGACTGGAAGTATTTAAAAGTTTGAATCTATCATTGTTCTTCATCTCTTAGAGTAATCATACCAATGAAATACATTCTGCATTTCTGTAGCTTGTACTTTATTGATCTTTTTCTAAACGTTTCAAAAAGAAACAGCTGACCTGGGTAAGCGAACCAACTGCCTCTGTCAGTTTAAACCAAGGTACGTGCAGGTGAGCAAATTAGGCTGCTCTAAAACTCCTTAAATTAGTTTTGTAATAAGATAAATGGTGCCACAGTAGCAATGCATGAATTTTTTTTTTAACAGCCTTACAGGACAAAAATCTAGGCTAGTTACTCAATAGCACTTCAAAATTTAAACTGCTTTTGAATTTACTGCCTCTACCTAAAAAAGAATTTTTGCTAAATTATTTATCATGCCTATGAAATCCTTACTTTAGATGATGTTCTCATTTTAACAATGGAAGAGCATCGCCCCAGCTGTAGGCCCACCATATGTTTCATTGGCTTTAATTTAACTCAGCTCATAATGCTCTTGTTCCTGTTGAGCCTGCTGGATTCCTAAGGAGACTCGCCCTGATGATGATCCAGAAGAAGCTTTTCTTTTGGGAGAGAAAATCGGAGTTTCCTTCTACCTCAGCGACTGCTCGCTGTTGTTTGAAGACAGGGAAGGGCGGCTCTGTCCCACGGTAAATGCTTAAAAGGGAAGACCTGTTCTCTCCAAAAGACCCCGTTTGTGCCTGTACCATCTTTCAGAGCAAGGCTCAAAGCAGTGGGGTTTTTTTAAAAATACGTTTGAGATGAGAGTTTATTTTGAGGAGATGGAGTGAAGATGCCAGTTTAACCTTCTGCTGGTATAGGTGGCAATTTCTTAGGAAAACAGGGATTTGAAAAAAAATGCAGTAGTGTGGAGAAGTTGAACAGAAACAAAGTAATACGTGTCATGATATGAAAGAGATACATTCATCTCCAGCCGTGCTTCTATACCAGCAGAAAAACTTGCGTATAAAGTGATAGACTTGTTCTGTTTGATTTTTGTTTTAATACAGGTTGGATTGGTTGTAATTCCCGATAGCACAGCTGGATCTGTTCTATGTGCCATAAATAAGCTCTTGGATCAAGCCTGCATCCTAAGTGAAAACCTGCACAAGTTCTTAGCCTCTTGCTGTTACAGTCTTCTCTACTTTCTGCTAACTTTAGACAAAGAGGATGCAGAACACGTACAGAAAAGGTAACGCTGCTTTTCTTCCCGTGTTAATTGTCTCTGCCTTTATACCCACAAGTATTTAGAGATGTAAAATGAAAGGATACCCCCCCCTGCCCAACCCCCCAACTTCTTTTGCCATCTGTCTTTTGCTTACTTCAAAACAGTACTTGGATTTAAGAAAAACAGCTGCAAAGTTAGCCGGAATTATTTAAAACAATAACTGAAGAAGGTTTCATCTCAAATTGTTCTAGTTAGATGTCAGAACCATCCTGACTTCAGAAAGGTGGATATTTATACCTTAATCTTTAGCTTTAGCCTTTAGTTTCATTAGATACATTGAAAAGCAACATGCAAAGGATTTGGCTTTATGAGCTTGTACTCTCAACTGACTTCATATTTCAGCTTTAACAAAACTTCTCAGGCATCGTTTTATAGACTGCAAATCCATTTGAATTTAAAAAAAAAAAGCTACAGTTACCAGATTTAAATAAGTTTATTTACCTGTATAACAGAAATGTCTTTAAATAGTTTAAACCTAAGATTTTTTCCCCTAACGGTTCCATATACAGGAAAGTTGTTCAAAGGCTGCTTCAAATTTAAGATATGTTTTTAAAGCTGGAGTCCTCCTTCACTTACCATATTTAATGACTTGCACATCATAAAAAGCTGATTCCATTGTTTGATTTCTTATGAGTCGTAAGTAAAGATTCGGGTGTACCTGAACAATGACCGAAACAAAAACTTCTTCCCAGCCTCATCAAGCAGAAATTACCCTGTGTAAGAGCTTCAGCAACATTTGTAGCTCCAGGGCAGAACCTTAAGTTTTTTTCTAATGCTGTACATAACTTTAGAATATTTTCAAGTTTAGCATTTTCTGGTACTAATTTTCTGCTTCAGCACTAATTATGTTGAAGGCAATTGGCATGATTGAATTCACAGAGGCACGTTTCCTTGTACAGCTGTGAGGCTTGTTCGCAGAAGCACAGCTGAAATGCTGTCCTGGATCATTTCCATTTTTGTTCTCTTTTCCCTCTCAGGGATATGCTGTGGGGATCGTGTATTTCTGCATTAGCACTCCTGCCACGGTTACTGAGGCTGATGCTGCAAAGCCTGCAAGTCAGCAGGATCTGTCGGGAAGAACTGCCCGTCGTTGCTCAGTTGCTTCGCTTACTAATGCAACACGGTCAGCTCAGGAGCCATATGATCACAAATGAATTTCTGGTGCAACAGATTATCAAGGACATCATGGTATGAAACTCCTCCTTGTCTCCCACAGGTCACAAGGGTATATACGAGGTTTAAGAATTATTGCGAACACGAAGAACAGATGTTTAGCAAAACACAAGTTATGATTGTCTTTTATTTGTCTTGGAAGTCCAGGCTGTGTAGAAGGCCGCTACTTGTCCGAGCTCCTGTGGTCACTGCACAGATGAGAGTTCCAAAGTTTAGGTTGCACCCAATCCAGTGGCCCTGGCCAGCAGTTGGCTTCCACTGGAAGCGGATTGCCTACACAGCCTGTCTGAGGGAGAGCTGGCCCAAAATAAGAAACCAGTCTCTTCCATATACCCCTGCTCCGATAAATAGGTGTACAAAGATGCTATTAACTCCGACAAATAACGTACGGTGCAAAATACTCTCTTTCAAATATTGCAAGACCCGGCCCTTCTATTCATGTGTCTGCGTTCCGGTGGTCTTGAGACTCTTACAGTTGCTTCTCTCTTCAGAAGAAGAATCCGAAGCTGCCTTCGCACAAAGCTTGTACTGGTTTTGAGCGCAGAGAGTGTATGTCCCACAGGTGTGACTAAGCAAGCCACGCGTATCCGTTAGTAGCTCTTAAAAGCTCTGTTAGCAGAAACGTAACCTCAGCGGTGGCGAAAGCTGATGTAAGACAGTATTGGGCAGGTTCTCTAACAGAGAATGAGGTGGTTGGGTTCCTTTGGTGTTGGAAATGCCTCGGCCAGTTTTTGTGATGTTCCACTGCGGGTGGGTTGTGTTTGTTTTAACTACTCAGGAATGCAAAGGAGAGTGAATTACTGGCCAGTGGGCTGTGTTGGTCTGTTGGTAGCAGTTCTCCTGTAGACTGGGGGGTATTGAGCTCTCCTGCTTTAGTAGAACCATGCTCATTTGCATTTTAATTGACCGTAAATTGCAGAATTGGAAAGTAAGCAAGGCACTGTAGTCAAGAGTAAGGAAATCACATCTGGTGTAATTCACACACTTCATAATGTAACACTGACTTAGTGTACCAAGTTCTAACACTTTATGATTTCGGCTTTAACAGATGTACTGTGTTGAAATGTATAAATGAGAAGAGTAATGTCACTGTGTGCAGGTGAACGAGGCCATCTTGTACCTTTAAGCGTGCACCTGACGAACTGTAAAAACAGAGCAAAGCCTTGCAATTGCCGTTGGTGATGTTGAGTTTAACCTTTTTTCCCCCCTTCTTTCTAGACGCTGAAGAGTGGTGAAGTTCAAGAGCAGTGGCTGACAGACCTCCATTACTGTTTCAACATCTACCTTGCCTCTCACCCCCAGGGACCTGGCCCTATAAACGCCGTGTATTAAAGAGGTTGAACTGCATTTATTTGTAAAGCATTTACTTCCATTTAGTTTCGAATGGAAGATGTTGGAACAAAGCTTGTCAATTTTTTTGTAAGTGAAACAGAATAAAAATTTTACAAAGATCTGCGCGCCTCTATTGCCTTTCTTTTCAAGCAAGTAGATGTTAGTTTAGTAATGTCAGTTGATGTTACTTTAGATGTTCGTTTAGTAGATGTGGTGACCACAGCGAGGGCTGTTAAAGAAAATCCAGTCTCCTTGAAGCTTTAAGTGCTTGCAGAGAAACAGACTTGTATTCACTCCAATCATCTATTGTTTCAAAGCATCATATTAATTAAAAAGAAAAATAATTCTCTAACACCAACTAGAAGGAAAAAATAGAAAACAATATACTTTGAAACTGGAGTAAAATTGTTTTATTTTTGCTGAGTTCATATTTTTAAATACTTTGTGCAGGGTAAATACTGTACACTGCCAGCTCCAAAGCTATTATAACAGGTTTTCTTCTAGAGTAGGTTTCTTGCTTTCTGTTGAAACTCTTTTTGTGCATGTATAAAAATAATCATTAATATGGAAGAAATTGGGTGATAAAGGGTAGAAAACAGCCCCTAACAATTTCTATAGGCTGTGGAAAGCGATTTATTTACTGAGTATTTTTTGGTCAACGTCTCTGCTTTTCCTTCCAAGCCCAGAGCTAGCTAAGACACAACTGTTTCTTTAGTACAGAAGTGGAACGTGAAGGCTGTTCTTCCATTCCTTTTTAGATTTTGAAATACATTTAATAAACGAGGTAAAATCGAACAACGGTATTTCAGAACTGTTACATCTTTAGTGCAGTTCCCCCTCTCCTTTGAAACTGCGTTTGAACACATTCAACATTCCTACTTTTGGCAACGGAAAACTTGGGGGAGCCCCTGCAGCTCCATCGCAACGCTGGGCTTGGCGCTTCGTTTGCTGTTTCCAAATGCAACTCAGATTTCATCCTGTCAGTAAATAAATTAACAGCTGCATTAAAAACCTAATTTGTACACACAGTGAGTCCAACTCCTTAGAAGTCTGCCTGGCATGAGATAATACAAAATTGAAAATGTGTTCGAGTGTAATATGTTGTAGATGACTTGTTTGTTACGAAAGATAACAGTTGTACCGGAAGGTGCTTTTTAAATCCCACACAGTCAGTTTTGCTTAGTGCTTGAGTCTTATATTTTTTGATTTCGCAGCGGTGGTTGGCCTCATGTTGTATGAAAATTGCTTGGATTTTCCCATGTTCTCCAGCAAATTAACACACTGTAGGTTGTTTACTGTAAAAGAACAAAATGGTTTTGATGAGTAACTCCAGTGGATAAAAAGAAGTTTAATCTATGCTGTGTTCTAGAAATTCACGAACAATGAGTCTACCAGGAAAAGAACAGGCCTTTTTTCCTGACATCTCACTTCTGGTTATCTGTCATAAAGTTCTGGCATCTGGTACAGCTTACACAGCCGGCTACTGCCTGCGTTTAACGCAGCCTGTCATAATGGAGCTCGACTTGAGATTTACCCTCATAAACAGATGCAGGTTTCCAGGCTGATGCCTCAGTCGATGACACAACGGTCTTGGCTTGAGTTTGCTGAAGAGCAGCAAGAGACTTTGTTGAGCAATATTTAGCAACATTAAGTACTGGGTCATTTCTAGAAGGCAGGGAAAGCCAGGCCAGGGCTAAAGCGAGCACACTCTGAATTATTAGAAAGCAAACATGAATGTCCTCAAACCAGGACAGCTGACCGTTCTCGGTTTTGAGTGCGGTGAATGTCTGGTGAATTCAATGTTTTTATTTACTGTACTGTGCTATAAATAATACCTGTGTTTTCCTTTCCCGGTTTTGTAGAGATCAGATGCAAACATTCAGTGCTTTATTCCATTCTAGCCAAGGTCATCCCAAGCGCAAATCTGAACGTTTCATTGAGGGGGTGAAACCAGCACATCTTAAGGCTGTCTTTCTAATGCCAAGAATTGCAAAGCCGCCTCCTTTGTAACTATAAACACACTTTAATGTCTACAGTGAAACAAAAACCCCACGGGTTTATCTGGCTGGCTGGCTGCAGTGAGCATCTTTAAATATCACCTACTGAATTGATGAAAGGCATTACTTAATAAAAAATATATTTAAAAAGGAGCAACTTTCAGGTTCCAAATTCGTTTTAATCATAAAGGCCCTGTTTTCCAGACTATTTTTAAGCACATGCCTGATGTCCGTATATCCCATCACACGCTCCTTTCCTACAAGCATCCTCTGCCCCCCCTTACTTATTTGTACACTTCCCTTCAGTACCTCCTGCGTGTTCCCACTCCAAAGCGTTTCGCCTGCTCATGCCAATAAGTGAACTGAGTTTGGTGTCAGTTCCTGTCACGGATTTGTCACTGCACGCTTTTGCCCTGTACGAACATTAAAAGTAGAGCTGACAGTCAGCCTTCACCTCCCCAGCTCTACCTTCTGTGAGAGAAGAATCAAAAAGTGAAGAGTCCATTCTGACCTACTCCAGGCACCTACGTCAGAAATAGAATATCTGGCATTAGCCACTGACAGCTCTGAACTTTTCCAACACACGTAACGTTGTCATGCACAAAGGCACGCAGATGAAAAACATGTTATTGTCTTTAAGTAGGGGCTAAAGTTCCCTGAGCTCCTATTAGGTGAATAAAAGTAGGTAGTGTTCTGAAGGAACTGGGCAGAGTTCCTATCACTATCCTATTCGTCACCGAGTTATGAAAGCAAAGGACGCTCAAACCTCACAAGAAAGCCTTTTGATTTCAGAAGACAGGGAGAGCTGTTGTCCTGAACAGTTAAACGAAAAGAAGCATTATTTGCTAAAGCTCTTTTAAAATTTAGATTCATGGCTGCATAAAGAGGTGGCAATCAAACACCTGTCTGGTCAGGCCTCTTAATTAAAACAGTTTTCAAACAGTGGAAGAAAAATGCCTCTGTCTGTTAATGAGGCAGCAACTCACCTGCAGTACTAACAAATGCAAGGATAGGTCTACTGTCAGATTTTCTTTTGACTTCAAAGTTTTCTTAAACTAGTTGGAAAATGTATTTTACTTCCCTTTGCAAATTATCGGAACTGCTGGCTCCTGGAAGCATTTGCTTTGTTGCTATCTAGCCGTGGCCTGATGCGGAACACCGTGTGACAACCATGAAGACCAAATGGCCAACAAGGCACTAAATATTCACATGGCGAAGGGCTAACATTGCCATAGCCCCCACCCCCCAGTAAGTGCATAATACACTTAAAAAAGTCTTAAAAATGGCATTTAGAAAAGCAGTAGTAGGAGAGATGACTGCGTACTCTAACTTCATTTTTAAGCTGTCAATGCATAAAAGTTCCAGCCTTTAATGACCTTGATAACACTTTTACAATCTCTGTTCTTTGCTGCTGTTCTGTTTTACGTGGTGTAGCCCCGTCTGCCTGCATGGCTTGACAGCCCTGATCGCGTCAGTCCTGCAGCCCCGATACCTGCTCCATACGTACGATTTCAGTTAAAACACAAGTAAGGTTTTCCCAAGGAAGAGCTGGTAATGACTACACAGCTTCCGAGTTAAGCAGAAAATAAATGCATGGTTTCGTTAGCGCCTCTAAACTTACTGCAAGTAAAATTCTAGGAATAACTGAGGCCCTGGGCGCAGCGCAGGAACCCCATTATGCCATTTTAGAAGAAAGGGCAGAGATCAGACGAGTAACTTTGGATTTTCAATTATTTGTCTATGCGCTAAACCATGTATTTGTACCAAACAGGTGTGTGAATTCTTGGCACATGTAGAAATCCACTCTTTTTTTTATAGAACTAGTTGCTGCTGAACCAAAATACAAGCATCTGTGAGCAATTTTAACCACAGGTGAATGTTATCTGGCATATGAGTATCCAAGTCTACTGTATTAAGTTCTTTCCTAGTAAGAGCCCCGTGAAAATAGGTTTTCGTATGAATGATTCAATGTAAGGATAGAAGTACAGTGCTCAGGTAAGTCCAAAATTAGCAAAAGAAAGAGCGTGCAATGACAACAGGTTAGCAGTTACGTGTTTTGATATGAGGTCCCGCTTCTTGAGCAGATTTTTTTTTTTCTTTTCTCAGATGAAACCAATCCCATCTATATATAAACATTAAAGTATTCTTAAAGTGTACGTGTCCTACCTGAGACCAGCTGCACATCAGAAAGTTTCAGCTTCGAAGGAGGTCTTGCTGGCTGATACGCTTTGCCTTCCTGGGAACGTCCTTTAACAAACAATATGTACAGCTCTGTGTTTATTCACATAGAGATGCGGTTATGTATAGTTATAAACTATTTAAGGAGGCTACAGCGTTATTTTACCCTAAAAATTATTCTCATTTATGATGAGGAAACTCAAGAGATGTTCTATATGACAGAAAATTGGGACAACCACAACTGAACTTTAACTACAAGATACATCTTGAAGTTGCTATGAAAAAGAAGGAGAATAAAATTATTAGCTTTATTTATTTATTTTTTTATATCCTTTTTGGCTATCTAAACTACAGAGCCATGGCAGATGTGACTTTTACCACCTGGGAAAGTACATATAGTTGATCCACACTGTAAAGGAACTCAAGATTTAAAAGCAACGCTTTTCCTCTCCCCTTTCTTCAAGACGCCTTCCTTGGCACCAGGCGTGTGCGGGCGTAGTGCAAAGCACTTCAGTGTTATCATAAAAGATGATCTTGCTCTTCCAGTAAGGACCGGACGTCTTCAGACAAGGAAGTTATTAACATGGAGCAAGACCGTATTCTACAAATGGAAATATTTAAAAAAACCCACACAACCCCAAAGAAGTTTAAAATCTTGCTTAAAAAAATTAAACCGTGATCCAGATGATAGCCACTGTGCATCGATACAGCCAGCTATCCCCAGTTTAATTGCTTTATTCTCTTTCTGCATTGATATATGCGAGCAGCTCTGGCAACAGAAAGATCTGGTCGCTCGAGACCCGTGCTGGAATAATGCCACGTGGTGATTCAAACAGCTTTAGCCACAGCCATTTTAAATCACAGAAGGGTTTTTTTTTTTGTCAACCTGCAACAGAAATACGATTACCCAGAATACCGGAGATTCAGACTAACTTTTATAAATAGCTGAAATCCCTAACGATGAGGTAAGAAGTGTAGAGGAGAATACACTCTGTTACAAAAATAAAAGCATAGGTATTTAAAAAAAAAGTAGAGTGAAGACAAAATTACCATATATCTGCTTAAGGATGGACTGCTTGCTGGTTTTTATGGCTGAGCTGGTTTTGTTTACAGATTTCAGACTTTTACATGACGGAACCGATTTCAGAGGGCTATGGTTCAGCTGTTTCTTCCAAGCAACCTGAATGAAGAAGGCAGCTGTCTCTTGTCGCCATTTGTCTTCATCTTCTTTGCACTGCCGCTTAGCACTAAGAAGCTGAAACAACTCCTGTCTTAGCTGGTAACTAGAGAGCAGAAAAGAGAAGAGCACTTGTTTTAGGTGACCTGTTTTAACTTCGGCGCTTGCCACGCATCAGTTCACATGGTGGATTACATGAGTAACTGGGAAAACAGAGCTCCCATTGACGTGCTAAGTCATTTGGATGAGAAATGTTTGCTCAGAAGAAAAAGCAGGAGCTGGGTTCAATTCTGGATGCATCCATTGTTTCGCACAGTCAATAAAGATCTGGCGTTATGGGTATCAAAAGTTACAGTACTGCAACACCAGCTTATCAACTGCTTTAAAATATATAGAAAATCTGGAGAAGACAAAACCTATAAATATTTATGATACAATAGTATAATCAATCCTGTTTTCTCATTTTCACTATATTCACAGCTTAATAACGCCAGATTTTCTCATGTGCCATACCACTTTGTATTCTCAGTCAATCAGCGCAAGAAACGAGCCAAATCTGCCTCTTGCGGGGTCAACGGCACTGTTCCTCTACAGAAAACCGAGCTGCTTTCCATCCCTCCTCTGAAGATGCTCCCCTCGCCTTGTTTTCACCAATCTCTTCTTGCCTTTTTCCCTTTCCCTTCAAAGGACTCCCTGTCTCCCGACCCAACCTTGCCACGGCTGCTGTGACCTTACAGGCAGCCACAGCCCCGTTCCTAGCGGCAGCGGTAGATTATCTGTCCTTCTTCCCACTTTGGTGGCTAATGACACCAGCAACAAGGAGCGGTTTGGGGTTTTTTTCCTTGAATCAGATAGAAGTGTTCAATCAGATATTGGCATTTCACACTCACTAGTCAATTAACTGGCCTAGCAATTAACTCTGAATCTTCCCAGGACAAACCTGTCACAAATGAACATTGAGTAACACTTGTAAAATATTAATTATAAGTGTTTGGTAACGGGCCAAAACACATTGATCATCATTCCCTCCAGCATTCAAAAAGGCTTCTACTGGATGCTCCAGTAAAGGGAATGAGGAAGGGGGGAGAAAGAGGTGATTTTGTTCTCTTGCTCCATCTGCAACAAGTTCTAAATAAAAACAAAAGACAACACAATCAGATACAGATTGTTTAAATATATGTTAGAAGCCAATGAACTATATAATTCAAACAGAACAGCAGCCACATACAGAAAATGAGCACATAAAAGCACAACAGAATGCCAAAGGGGGATGATATGCTCACTTACAGCCCCAATAATTTTAAACTTTCGATAAGCTGAGTAAATTACCTCTGTGAAATTTGCTGGGTGAGACAAACGTATTTAATCTTAATTTAGTGGAGCTTCAGAATTCAGGCACGTACTGTTATACAGCTCATTAAAGTACATAGCAAATGTGGGGAGCAACTGCACCTTACCAATAAATGTCCGCAGTGCCTGCAAGTTGCAAAGCACTGTATGAATTCAGAAGAGGAGAATTATTACGAGACAGAAGAGAAAAAAAAAAGATCCAGTTTTGTTAAATAACATGTCACTTACAACTTTTCAAATGGTGAGAAAGGAAGAGAAAGTGAAGGGGGGGCACAATTACAGAGACATGTTACCATAACTTGAGCTAAGGATGGGTTACGTGAATACCGCTGCAGGAAAAACAATTGGGGAACTGTTTTAGACTCCAGCAGAAAAGAATAGTAAGCTATTCTCATGGAATTCGGTAATTACTGCCAGAAGCCTTTGCTGATACGTGAAATGAGCCATTCACAGGGACTCCACCTTTGCACCCAGCTGCGATTTCATGTTTGTAGAGAACTTCTGGTAGTTTTTAGCAGCAAGGCTCTACCACGGAGAAGTTTTGGCAATAGGGAGGCTCTGAGAAGATGCAGGCAGTTATCTTTAGAGCATGTGCACTTTTTTTAAATTCAGCTCTCCCGTAACAAATCGTTCTGATCCTAGTGAGAAAAAAGAAGAACGGGACCAAGCTTGATGCTCTCTGCATCTGATGTGGTGCCTTAACAAAATACCCAACGCTTAGTCAACAAAACTACTGCACATAAAAGAAACATGGAATATCTGTGCAGAATGACAAAACTGGCAGATAGTATTCAGATTCATTGTTACAGAAGCCCTAATCTTAAAAACTACTGCTAGTCAAAGTATACATATAGCAATGATATATAAAAAAAAATATAGCTTGATTCCAGCAGGAAAGCAACAGCGACAGCAACCAACTTATTTCCAGCTTCTGTCGACTTGCTGTGGACCCTGGAGAACAGCACAGGCCTCGGTGCCCCCCAGGAGGGAGCAAGCCAGACACAGGATCTGTAAGCCTCACCGAGCAGGATAAGCAATTAACCTTTGGCAAGCCACACACCTTAAGATACACTTTTGAGGACTACATTTATAAAGTTTATGGACTGGGGGAATTGAAACATTTCCCCAAGAAAGGCAAGTTTAATATACTTAAGTAGACCAGTACCACTGTGTTGTAGCTCACAATAGCTCTCAATAAACTTTCAGTAAGTAAATCATGACTATAAAATTTGCAGTGAGAGAAACGTATTTAATGCTAATTTAGAGAAACGCCAGAATTCAAGCATGTACTTCTACATGTTTCTAATGCATATGTTAATTGTTAATGGATAATTATATTGCTACCTACAAGTACATGCTATTTATCAGTGCAAGCCTGGACCCAATAGACAAGCACAGGACTGAGTGGGACCCACAACCACACAGTAGGTACCTGCTTAAGAACTGTAATTCGGTGTACAGTGGGTGGGAAATTAGGTACTTCAGAGAGAGCGTCGGAATAACTGACATAGTAGTAGTCAACACAATGAACTGTTCTGTGTTCTGCATCAAAACAATCACTGAAATAAATGAATTAGGATATTGCTGCAAACTTTATGAACTCCATCAAACCTGTAGCAACAGTAAAGTGTCCGCAGAGGTAACGACATGACAGTGGAGGAACTGCCAAACTAATCTCTCCTGCAGCCTTGCAGAATTTATCATTCTCATTAGTGTTCTATGAGTTTTGAGTATTTTACGAGATATTTATTTTTCTTTATTAATTCTTTAAATAACAGATGTCATTTAGACCATCTTTAATCCCCACAATTTCCAAGTGCTCTAAGTGCGTGCATGCACTTCTTGGTGAGGTAACACACCATCACTGTTTCAGCAGGCGGATAGTTTAGAAAGATTTATCCAAAATCTTTAGATGGTCAAAACTGTAAATGGAATGCAAAGATTTCTTCACAGGTAAGTTAGCTCAATACAAGGCTTTAGATCCCAGTTCTTGTGAGGAAATTTGCACAAGCACTTACTACACATCTTTACAGTTTAACTGAAAGCTACGTCATGTGCCTACTCCTTTGTAATGGTTTTAATTTGGTGTTAAGTGAAAACAGCATGGTCTTCAGAAGCAGTAGTATCACTTAGGGATATACTCCCCTAACCTCCTCCTGACTTACTTTACCTTTTGGTATGTAAAAGGAGCTGAACACGTAAGACAAGAATCCGGGATCTACATTAGAAAAGAAGGCCGAGGAGGACATTTTCAGCACCGAGCTGCTCACATAGCGTTTGGAAGAAGCAGAGGGAGGTGATGGCAAAAGCAGTGGATCACTGGGAGAACAAGTGGCTGCTTTGCTTTGCAGTTCAGTGTGGGTATGAGGAATGTGGCTGGGAATCACAAAACCACAGAACGGTTTGGGCTGGAAGGAATCTTTAAAGCCCATCTAGTCCAACTCCCCTGCCAAGGGCAGGGACACCTTCCACTAGACTAGGTTGCTCAAGGCCCCGTCCAATCTGACCTTGAACACTTTCAATGATGGGGCATCTGCAACTTCTCTGGGCAACCTGTTCCAGTGTTTCACCACCCTCATCATAAAAAACTTCCTCCTTATGTCCAATCTAACCCTACCCTCTGTCAGTTTAAAACTGTTCCCCCTTGTTCTGTCACTACAGGCCTTGGTAAAATGTCTTTCGCCACCTTTCTTACAAGCCCCCTTTAAGTATTCAAAGGCTGCCATCAGACCTCCCCGGACCCTTCTCTTCTCCAGGCTGAACAACCCCCACTCTCTCAGCCTGTCCCCATAGGAGAGGTGCTCCAGCCCTCTGATCGTTTTTGTGGCCCTCCTCTGGACCCACTCCAACTGGTCCACGTCTTTCTTGTACTGGGGATCCCAGAGCTGGATGCACAAATAGCAAACAGAGAGCAAAGATGACAGGCGTACAGAAATAGGTGATACTGTACAAAAAAGTCAGTATTTTCACCAAAACCAAAGAGTCTCAAAAATGAATTAAAAATACTATGTTCCAAAATTTTAACTTTTCCTGGAATAGGAATGTACTCATAAAAACCACTGTAACTTTGATATTCCAACAATAGTGAAGAGATAACCTGGAATATTAATGGACCATAAATCCAACCTCATGCTTGGAAATATTTAGAGCAATCAGTAAAAGAGCTGGAGCCAACAGAAGTATTTGCTGAGACAACACAAACGTTTAGATGCCCACATTTCAGTTTAGGAACAAACAGACTGTTGGCTCGGACCATGGGGTGTCTGGTCTGGTGTCACCTCCCTAGAAATGGGCAGTGTCAGCTCTTTCTGAGAAAGGCAAAACTTCATCAGACTTTGTAAGTTAACTGTAAAAAGCAATGGGAGAAATACTGGTTCTCAAGACTCCACGGACAAGTGGCTAGTGATACTTGTCTCTTAGCTCCCTGGTGTTTCGTACAGTAGGGAACACAGGTAACACTTGCGAAATAAGAAACAGAGGATTTTTTTAAGCCTTGGAGCACCACTGAAAGCAAGCAGCACAACTTTTTTTATCTTTTCAGAGCTATGTGGTACTACGTGGCGAAAAGATCTTTTCTTGTTAAAACAGCAGGCTTTTACAATAGGTACTCAGAACCGTTCTCTCTCAACTTTTGGTCCTGACCTTGATTGATGTGGCCCAGAGGACGTTACTGGAGCGGCTGAAGAGTCAAGGCTGGATGCAGTGACAGAGAGAGCAGCCCCTGATGCTCCAGCTGCTGAGTGCTCCCCTCTGCTCCATGCTGTGGCAGGGCGGGCTGGATGCCAACGCTGCCCTGCACTGGGAAGACAGCTACTCATTGGCTCCTGGCACAGCAGGGGGTAGATAAAGCTCTGAATTTCTTTCTGAGGGAACCAAAGCTTCCAGCATGACCCAGAAGAAGGGAGGTCTACCACTGATTGCATTTATTCTGCAGGCAGTGGGGCACGAAGACCTGATTCTGCTGTTGCAGGAAACTTGCAGGTTTCCCAGGGACTAGTACAAAGGAGGTTACTACCCTCTGTATGCTCCCAGACATCTGCCACCTGCTCCCTTTGATACAGTTTGGTCAGGGGAACGGTTTTTGCATCACTACTGAACTGTACCGTAGGGTGTGAGAGTTGAGCTTTCAAAGGAACTTCCTTGTTATTTTTTTCTTGATTGAATGCTAAGAAATATTAAAACATATATGAAACTGTTAAAACTAGTGAGAGACCTGGAAAGATCAGTTATTAGTGAAAATCAGCAATTTATCATAGAATCATAGAATTGCCTAGGTTGGAAGGGACCTTTCAGATCATCTAGTCCAACCATCAACCTAACTCTGACAAAAACCCTCACTAAACCACATCTCTAAGCACTATGTCTACCTGTCTTCTAAATACCTCCATGGATGGTGCCTCCACCTCTTCCCTGGGCAGCCTGTTCTAATGCTTAATAACCCTTTCAGTGTAAAAATTTTTCCTAAGATCCAATCTAAACCTCCCCTGGCACAACTTGAGGCTGTTTCCTCTTGTCCTATCGCCTGTTACTTGGGAGAAGTTCTTGGCATTCTCATCAAAACTGAAGAAAATTTCAATTAAAAAAATAGGAAATAAGAATTATGTACACTTTATATGCTCCACCTACAGCTGCCATACTCTTCCTGTCAATTTTGATAAGAAATTAAATATTAAGGAGCATGTACATCAAGAATGACTATATTTCTGAGGTTGAAACTCACGCATTCATGAAAGCAGGACAATCCTGTGGAAAGCAAACACTGGGACATCTCGCTCCCTCCTGTCTGCTGCTTCTGTACAGCAGCTGTTCCTGCTCAATCCAGTTATTCAAGTTAGCTTCAAGTTTTGGCAATGAACTCCATCCAAGCTTCCAAACCTCTTCTGGTCTAGTTATCCAGTTGAAAGACAGGTCAGAATACAACTTCAGGTGTGTCAATAAATGGCAGTGAAGGATCTGGTTACAAAAACCTTTTTCCAGAAAAAACCCTATATCCCTACATGTGCAAATCTGCCAGTGAACATAACAGCAGGGAACTCAAGGCTCAGGCAAATCTTGATCGGCACTCTCTAAAGAGATATCAGTGCTTGAAATAGAAGTTTCATAACTTCTCCAATTATTAAAAGTCATCACTTACCTTGCACTTTTTATGAACTTAATAATGTAACTCTAGGCAACTGGAACCCACTTCCACTTGTTTGGTGTAAGGTTATTAAATTCCTGATTTAGCACTGGTAATGTTGTAAGCAAAAGGACCAAATAAAGCGCATTGCCAACAAGCATAATTTAATTTACATCTACTTGTATCTCACTCTTCCCGAGCTACTGAAACAGTAGTCTTACCTTCTCCATGTCCTCTGTATGACTGTAGCAGCATAGTTCTTCCTCCGAAACAGCTCTTTTCTTTTTCTTTCTTTTTCTATTATCTGCATTCGAATCTCTAAAGGGATTAGTTCAATATTTGTACTTTGCCATGCGACGGAACACAACTGATCATTTGCATTCCTGGATCCAATTACGCCTGTTTTATCCAAGTTCAAACTGTCATCAGGAGCAGAACATGCTGCTGGGTTTCTTGGCACAGTTCCGGTAGGTTCTGCCTCAGCAGACAATAAAGGCGAGGCCTTTTTTGTTAATTCGTTATTTCCCACTTTGTTAGTTTGTTCTACAGGATGCAACCTGTCATTTCTGGTGTTTAAAAATACCGTTTTGGCACTTCCTGGTCTGCTAGAGCCAGCTGGTGAACATCGCTCATCATTTACCTCTTTATTTCTGGATTTCTGCTGATGCCTTTTGCCTTTGGAAGAAGCTTCACGCTGCTTTGAGCTTCTTGCAGTTTCACCAGTACAACTGACGTTGCAGAAGAAAACAGCTGTCCCTTCACAATGGTCCCTGTTGCCAGATGAAGACTGACTTTGATCTCTTAATTTTTCCCCAACACTAGCAGTCCTACAAGCAGAAGAAGTATGCCTTCTGCTCCTCCGAGCACAAGTAGCCATTGCCTCGACAGCGTGCTCCTTCTGCTTTTCTCCATCCAGTTCCATAGCAGCTGCAACCTGATGTTTCACTTCAACTTTTGTTCCCTCTTTTGCTTTGCCACAGTGGAAATGCACACCACTTGACTTGCTTTTGATGCGTTGCCTCGATGAATCTTTAAACGGAGAAATGGAAATCAATATTCAGGCTCTGATCCAGCAAAACACTGTTTATGCCTCTAAGTTTTTTTGCTCAATGAGCTTTGAGGCACATTAGGATTTACATAAATGAAAAAATATATAAACAGGAAGAATCAGAAGAGGACATGATTGCCTGTAACAGTACAGTCCCAAACTTCTTTATTTGCTTACCATTCTACAAGTATTTTTCTTCCCCACACTACATTTGAGTTAGGTGCCTAAAAAAAGGTCACGGGGAGATACTATTTCGTCACCTACCTTCACCTTCACCACCTTCTTCAAAGAAATGAGCTCACCACATGGCGCAGGAATGCAGCCCCATGAACACACCTGCTTGTTCCAGTGAAGACACCATAACAGACCTTTCCTGTTTCAAGCTTATTTGCTAAACTTCTGCTCTAGCCACCCTGCATCCTGGCACATTATGACACACAGGATAACCCACTGACCCAGGAAACCCAGACCAATTGGCTTCTCAGTACTTTCCTTGACATCCTGAAACTATTGAAGTCCTTCCCATTTTTCCCTTGCTGCAAAATTTCTTTTCCAAGCCTAGGGTGGGAAAATAAATCCTGTGTGATAATTACTTCTAAATACTCTTGTGAGGATGACTCAGAAGCCAGACAGGAGTGCAAAGTTGAAAATCTCTATCTACCATCCACCCTCTATTTTGTTAGGAAACTAACAGGGGAATGAGAAAATAGACCAGACAAGATGAAATGTAACAAACAAACAAGGTGTTAAACGGTAGGTAAGGGGTGAAAAATTAAAGAAAGATATATTTGATACAGAAAATCTTCTGGATTATCCAAAACCTGATAAAACCATGCTACATTTTTCATCACTGTAACATTTTTACAGGATACTCTCTTGACTGGATAACAGAATATGACAGATTAACAGATTATACAGAAGAAACTCAGGATTATCACCAATGATGTCTCCCACAGAGATTTATCATGGTGACAGGTCAGTGTGGGCTGAGAGGTTACTCTGATTTATACACGATTGTCATATGAGTAATTGGCTCTGTATGTTCTGGGACAGGGAAAAAAAGTCTCTTATTTTAACCTATTTTAATATATTATTAAATTGATTAATTGATTTTTATCTGTTTTAATCTCCCAGAACGAAGAAGGAAAATCTCTCTCTCTCTCATTATACCAGGGGAACAGAGAATTTAAAAAATGTGCCTTTTGAAGCCAAGCTTTCTGTGGGCATAATCCCACTCCCAATGTAGCCAAGTACAAAATTGCCAGTGCCATCAATAAGAATGGTATAGGGCTGACAGTCAATTAAAATCTATGAAATTTCTGGCACTGTCACAACTCTATTTTGATCTCCCAACATGTTAAATTTTACAGTTATGGGGAAAAAGAACACGGCCTTTTAAATGGCCTTGTCATTCTGAACTCACCAAAACCCGCTACCTGGTTTGTACGTACAGCATGTAGAATGCATTTACTGTAACACATTTAAATTGTTAAAGTAGAATGTGCAAACCTTCCCAATCTGAACAACTGGATAATTGGGGAATGGAATAAAACCCATCATTTAAGTATTCTATATAATCTTTAGAGGTTGAAAGAAACTTTCATATATAGGAAGACCAAGCAATAAGTACAGAGCACAAAAAAAATCCGTATCTGTTGCTACTAAAATTAAGGCAAATGAGATAACATACATAGGAAAGACGACTTCTGAGTAAAGAAGAGATCAGAATAGACCCACCAACTAAATTACAGGTTTCATATATTGTTAGCAGATGCAAAAAATTTATTTGCAATTGCTGAAAATCTTTCTAAGTGCCAGCCCAGAGGATCTAAATTTATATTTAATTCCCATAAAACATCCAATGAAGTCCATTAAAGTTTTGGTCACAAGAGGACTGATTAAAACACCTAATGAGAACTGATTAAGGGACTTCACTATTTGATCCTTACTGTGCCAACTTTCCTGGCATCATTCCAATAACAAAAAGAGAATGCTTATGTAAAAATAGCATAGCATTTTATTTCAAACACAGGCTTTTTGCACTGGGCAAGAGGGGGCTTGCTTTATGATCTCTGAAGGTAAACTGGTCTCGCTGTAGAAGGAGCAGACATGTTATCATGTTATTTTCAGAAGAAACTTGAGTAAAGAGTTCTCTTTTTACTCACCATGCTCAACACTCATGGTGAAGAAAGATAATAAACAACAGTGAAGAGTCTTCTATTTAAAAATTCTACCTCCTGCAGAAATTATATTCTGCTTGTAAAGATATATTGAAAAGCAAAAGATCTCCAGGCAATAGCCCATATGATTTTAAAACCATCAACATGGAAAAATTATTCTGTCATAGCTACTTCAGGAAATCTCCAACTTCAGGGAAGCCTTCAATCAAAAGTCAAGGTTACATACTGCTAGCACTTGCTGCTGGTTTGAATTCCCTAGGTTACTGTGAAGGGTAGTGTAGACAACTGAACATTAATGTGGCTTTTCAAACGTAAGTATCACATTTCCCATGGACTACCTACTACCTGCTTCCTTAGGTCATTCTCTCAGCGCAAAACCATTGTATTTGCTCCAAGAAATAGTGGGAGTCTGACTGATGCAATGCAGTTTCCATTGGCATAATGAATGGAAGATTTTGGCAAAGAATGGATAGAGGAGTCAGTAAAAGAAAAGGGCATTCATTCCGCCTTTATAATTTCTTTGTACTTCTCTTCTCTCTTCACTGTTCTAATCCTTCCCACATCTTTCTTTCTCCTTTCTCTTTTATCTATACTTATCAGTTTCTCCTCATTATGTTCATACAACTATCCATTTTTCATTTGGCAACAACTGTTTCTGGCTATTTTTATGGCTTTTACTTTGCCATCTGAACATTTTAATTAATATAAAGTTACTACATATACAGATAAAGCTTGCTAGAATTTTTAACACCTCTGTTTATCATTACTTAGTTACCACAGTATATGTAAGGCTAAGATATGTATGTCTGCTTTTACTATGACAGTACAGTCAAGTATTCTGTTTACCAATGCAATTCCATGTAAAAGCTAAAGAAATCTAGGTAAAATGATTCAGTAGAAACAGCTCTTTGACTTTCTTTCCCTTTGGATTATTATAATATTCTGATTTGCAGAATTTCCAGTGGAATTAGCAATAATTTCACATCTGAAGGAGTTTTTGCAACTTACCTTAAATAAACTACTTATCTGATTTTTGCTTCTAATGATAAAGAAGATGCTTTAACGTGACCAGTTTTGAAACTTTGAGCCATGGGCTCCTATAACTGGCTGCAGTCAGAACTGATTGAGATGTTATTAAAATGTTCATGTTGCAAAAACTAACATAGGAGTGGTCAAGAAATGATGATAAGCTGATGATGCATTTACAGATACAATAAAAGGGTGGAGCAGGGCAAGAAAAGTAACAGAAAGAGCTTCGACACTGTTTCATCGTACAATTTCTAAAAACAGTCTTACTTCTCAAAAAATATCCTAGACTGTTCTCAACAAGAGCACTTCAAAGCAGATCATAGGAGAACCCTGTCATGTAGAAGAAAGCTGGCTGAACAGCTCCGTTTGGTAGAGATGTCACTTAGAACAATTTCCTTATTTTCACCTTATTTAAAGACAAGAGTTACAATTTCTCCCTTAACATTCTTCAAGAATCCCACAGATATGCCAAATATCTTTAATCTCATTTTCTTCAAAACAGCGCAAGCAATAGAACAACTCCCAACAACCTGTTCTCACATATTTTAGGTATTTTTACAAACACTGTAGATTCTGGTGGTTTTGATTACTTAAGTTGACAGAACACTCACAGTAAAAAAAAATCTGTATCTAACTCTATCCTATATCAATTGCTTAATGAAAGAACAAGAAACGACAGGAGGAGTAAAACAGGTCCTATATACAAAACACCCCCAGACATGGACAAAAAGGATAATCAGGACAATTAAAAAAGATTACAAACCTTGCCTGATTTTATGACCTTCATTCTGAGGCTCTGATGTCAGGCAACTCTCCTTTGGTGTCCGTTTGCTGTGACAAACTTTAGGTGAACCTCTACTGTTTCTCCCTGGTTGAATTTGTGAAGCGTTGAGGGACAGTGGTCTCTTATTCTGTGTATCAAGTTGTTTATTAGGTAACTGTGGGACGCTGGTAGTTTTGTCTCGATTTGCAGGATTCTGTTGTACTCGACATCTATTTTGTTCCACGTTCTGCATCCCTTTCTGCAGCTTGGCTTCTTTTCTCTTACTTTCCTCTTCACGTTTCCTGTAATTATAGTCAGTACCACAAGAATTCCAAAGACAAAATCTTGGGAGAATGTATCCAACTTGAACACATTCCTCTCTAGAAACCTGACACTGCCACAATAAAGCCTTGACTGTAACATCTTTTTTTTGTGAGAAAGGGACACCTATTGCATTGAAGAGTCTTAGCTTGATCCAAAATAACAACTGACTTGCAGCTACAGCCTACTGAAGGTTAAGTCCTTTATAAGCCAGATGCCCATTCAGTTTGTGGCAGTTTAAACTGATTTTTTAACGCTCCTTTATTGAAAACAATGAAACTTATTTTTTTCATAAATATACAGAAATTAAAAGCAGGATTTTGAAGAGGTGTCAAAAGACAAGAAATGTGATACTAATGTCTGTTTTTAATTAGTAATGAACAATGCTTTACGATAAGTAGTAATGCAATGCACTGTATTTGAAAATCCGAAAATTAATAAACGATGTCCTCTCTTTGAAAATTATTTTTTATACTTACCTGTGTTGTAATTAATACAGACAATTATAAACCAAGTTCAAACTAGCTACTGGTACTAACTTGCTGCTATGTATTTATCATTGGTAGATAATTAATTTCTTTTACATAAAGAGATTATACATTACACAAACGATAAATACCAAAAATGAGAGATGTGAATTAAAAACTTGTGTCTACATAGTATGTCATTACAATGACGACATTTGGTTTTCAAAAATGAAAGAAGTCATGCATCTCTTAAATAGTGTAGATATAAATGAGAATTTTGGACACGGTTAGGGAAAAGCGCATCTGTTGAATAAAGTTTTGCAGCCTGTTTTGAAATACAGTGGGATGTCATTACACTTTAGCAGAATAAACCCAATAGCACATAGCAAACATCACATATCTACCTACCATTGAATTTGGTTTTATAAATTAAGCACTGGTCGTAAGATGAAGCGACACTTCTCCTGTTGGAATGGACAGGTGGTAAATGTCGTATCATGTAGCTGCCTGATATTTTAACTTGCTTCCAATGCTACGATGCAGTTTGCAGCCTATTGACACATTAGCTCACAGCACAGCGTATGACAGGTTCGTTATGCAGCATGCCACCCTCCGTTCCTGTGAGTCGTATCAATGCCAGTGTATGTCACTTCAGTGCGAGCTGCCAGAGAGAAGCCTTAACTTTATCTGTCAGTACTATCTTATCAAGTACGCTCTGCAGAAGCAGCTGATTGAACTTTGTACCTGAAAAGTTGCTAATTGGTCTAAAAAATACAATCCTGGCAGCCTGAGGTTCAGTATTCCCTCTGGCACGGAAAAAAGTGGTTAGTTTCAAATAATATCATCATTCCACAAACAGACTATGTGGGGATGTCTGTCTGGTGTACAGTATGGATCTCACTGCCATTACTCTGCTGTTTGAGCTGATTAATCAGATCTTACTATTCACAGAATAGTAATTTTCTTTTCTTCACAAGAATCAAGCAGGCTATTACCAGTATCCTCCATTCAAGGTATTAGAAAAGAAAGTGAGAGAGGAGTTGTGTGATACGCAATCAAGCCCAAGTGGCCCGCGCTCTTTGGACGAGCGGATTAACTCAAGACATTAACCTCAGCAACATACCAGTTGTAAAGTTACTGAAATGACACAGGACTAGAAGTTGAAAAGAAGTAAAAAGGGATTTTTTTTCTAAAAGGTCTTGTTTGTGTGCTAATTTTTCAGCTGAAAACTGATGAAATAATAAATGGAAGGGATTTCAAAGCTCCCTATTCATGGACCATCATCCTAATTGTCACCGTAGAGCTTAATTGATTAACAGACTCCTGAAGAATACTTACGAACCTCCCCTTGGGTTTTGCTTTATTTAGTTAGAAATACAGTTTGTTATACAATGAACAATATTTTTGAAATTAAAATTTCCAAGTTTTACTGTTGTCTAAATTGAGAGACTAGGTTTCATGAACAAGTAAAGCAAGTAGACAAGTTCCTAACTTAAGGGTTCTCAGTCATTCTCGGGAGGTCCTGGCAACTCAGCAGGATCCAAATTTTGGCTCTAAAGTTAGAAAACTACTCAGTGATAACAGAGCTGGCATGCCAAAATTTTCCACTGTAATTGCGACAGAATTTTGTCCTGAATGGTCATAAATTTGTATTTCATTACAAAAGTGAGAGAATGGAAACTGAGCCTTTAGCGGATGGGAAGGAATAGTTTCAGCCTTAAGTATTTTTGAAGACACAGAGATGCTTTGAATTTTTGATCCTGCTAAAATGAAACCAACCTCTTCTATTCTGTTAAGAGCACTTCGCTTTTTGTATTTGCTCTGCGGAGGACATTTTAAATTTAGAACACATCCATGTGCCTGGAGAGCATTTTTAAAGTTACCCTTGCAAAAAAAAAAAAAAAAGTTACTTAAAAAAATTATAACCGATGATAACTCCAGGTATGATCTTACTGCTGTTGAAGCTTTATCTGGACCAAGAGGAGCTGTATTTCGTGTTGTATAAATAACCATCTCCTACTATACAATCTCGCATGATGTTTGTTTCTGAAAGCATGACATGGTTGAATCACACGTTCAACTTATGATCTACTACAACCTTTTAACAGATAGTCCGTAACAAAAATGCTAAAAAGGCAGTTAATTTCCATCCAGTATTCCTATGTTGATTGGTTTTGCCAAATGTGTAGAGCTGTCCATTTGTCCTTACCTAACCACTTGTTTTTTCCTCAACCATTTCTCACATGTATTAACACCATTCTGATTTCTGCTTTAGTCTTCAATGCGCTTACAAGTCTTATGCAACCTTGGTGCCACTTGGAAATTTAACACTTTACTTCTTAAATGAAAATACTGCATAGTATCAGATTCAGGATGGATTTATGCAGAATTCTCATCAATATACACTTCCAGTTTAAAGTCAAACCATTAAGAACTACTCTTTGCATGTGTTCTTCCAAGCAGTTTTCACCCATCTAATAGCAGCTACACTAATTCAAGCTACATTGCCCTACTTTGCTAATGAGAATGGTGCATGAGAAAGTATGAAAACTTGAGGCAAGTCTGAATGACAGCTACCGTTCCTCCATGGCCACAAAACTTGCTATTCTCTCAAAAAATAAAATTAAGTTGGTTTGATATAATCCATTCTTAGCAAATTCAGACCAGCCATTACTTCTCGCTTTGTCATGTTCCAGACACACAGAAGTTTGATTACTCATTTCAGGATAAGAAAGGTATGGAGTCACTGTAATGAATCCAGTGAAAGGCCATGGAGAAGCCTAAGGGACTGGAGCATCTTTCATATGAGAAGAGGCTGAGAGAGCTGGGACTATTCAGCCTGGACAAGAGAAGACTCGGGGGAAATCTCATCTATGTCTATAAATACCCGATGGGAGGGAATGAAGAAGATGGAGCCCAAGCATTCTCAGTAGCACTCCTTGACACGACAGCAGGCAATAAGCATAAATTAAAACTTATTAAATTCTATCTGAACAGAAGAAAGCACTTTTTTACTGTGAAGGTGGTAAAACACTGGAACAGTTTGCCCAGAGAGGCTGTGGAATCTTCATTTGCATAGATATTCAAAACCTGACTGGACGTAGTCCTGGGCAAGCTGCTGTAGCTGACCCTGTTTGAGCAAGGACAGGGATGGACTAGAGATCTCAAGAGGTCCCTTCCAACCTCAACAATTTTGTTGTTCTTGGGACTGAAGTTTACAGGTCTACAGAACTCCTCTTCTTCCCCTTTGAGAAAGCAGACACTTTGCTCATTTCATGAATTCTCCAGTCCCACCACTCCTCCTGAAGTTTTTAAGGGTAACCATTTTAAGATTGTATCATCCAGTTTTCTACACACCTCAGGATGAATTTTATCAGGCTAAACTGATCTGAAAACATCTCACTTGCCCAATTAGTCTTTAAACTATTGTTTCAGTATTTTAGCCTGCATTTTGCTGCCCTTTGTTACTAGTGTGAATTCCATTTGATACTGGACATTATTTGACATTTAAGGAAGACGGAAGCAAAAAAAGATAGAGAACACTTCAGCCTTCTTAGCATCAGTTGTGCATGAACTCTTTTTTTGCTCTTCCTTGTACAATGTGTATGTTTACAATGGTTTATTGTGATACCTCATATCCCTTGCTAGTTGTTCTTATTTTGCAACTCAAATTGTTTAATTTTATCATTGTATGTTATTATTACCTTCAGTTTTAATAATTGCACTACATTTCCACTATATGCTTTCCCTTCTCAGGTTGCTGAAGAGCTCATTATTTTTTCCCTTGCTACACTTCCTATCTGTTCTCAGCATGCAGGCCTTACTACCGTTTTTTTTGAAGAACCTCATAATCTACTTGTACTCTCTTGCTGCTTGAACATTTTTCTAAGTCTATTGAAAGCTGTTTAATTGAACATTTTCATTTTCTTGCTGTTCTTCTCTTCCTAGATATCATAAGTGAGTTACTCTTACTCACTTTTATCCACTTCCCTTTCATATCCACATTCTCAATCAGTTTCCTCCAACTAGTCAGAATGAAATCCAGAAGACTTAGTTAAAACAGAAGTACGGATTCAGGAACTTCTTCTGAGAAATTCAAAAGGAAAGTGAACAAGTGAAGAATGAGTTCAGCAACCCGTTCAAAAAACAATATATTGGACATCTGTTTTCTCTGAAAATGCTTTAAACCCTTAAATATTCTATTACCAAAGACCTGGGTATGTAAAAACTAAAACAACAGCCTTTTTGTAAAAAAGTTTTAAAAGTCCATCATTTTACCTGTATGTAGTCCGACTTTTTTGAATGCCGCCTTCCCAGCTTGCTACTCACCTAAAGCACTGATTCCCTCCTGCCAGGTTCTCCATCCCACCTATTAATAACCAGTTACTTTCACTCCCACTGAAGAAGAGCACGTATTATAGTGCTACATTTATGGCTGTTAAAGTGTTTAATGCTCATACGCTCCATCAACATTGCCCTCTTCCAAAAGATCATAGGATCATAAGGTAACACATATTGGAAGGGATCTCAGGAAGTCATCAAGGCCAATGTCCTGCTCAAAAGAGGGGCAAGTATGAGGTCAGACTGGGTTGCTCAGGGTTTTACCAGTTGGGTCTTGAAAACCTGTAAGGATGGAGACCGTACAACCTCTTTGGGCGACCCGTTTCACTGCTTGATTGTCCCAAGGATGAAAAAATTTCTCTTTATTTCCAGTCAAAACCTCTCATTTCAAATTATGACTGTTATAAGATTCCCGGGGACCAAAGCGAGGCCAACCAGTCTGCAGTTCCCCAGATTGTTCTTTTGCCCTTTTTTGAAGTTGGGTGCAACATTTGCCTTCCTCCAATAGTTGGGGGCCTTCCCTGACCTCTGTGACCTTCCAAAGATGTTGGAAAGTGGCCTTTTAAGGACATCAGTTAGTTCTCCCAGCACCTTTGGATGTAACCCATCTGATCCCATGCACTTGTCTGGGCTGCATTCACTCAAGCGATCCCTGACTTAATCCTCATTCATAGCTGGCAGTTCTCCACAGAGGCCTGTGAGACCTTCTTGGTGAAGCCTGAGGAAAAGAAGGCATTGAGTACTTCTGCCACACCTGTGACTGTTGCCACTAAATCACTTACACCATTCAGCAACAGGCCTACATCTTCCTTACTCAGCCTTTTACTATTAATGTAGAAGCAGAAACTCAACTTGTTACCTGTGACATCCCTTGCAAGCCTCAGCTCCATTTGAATTTTGTCTTTTCTGACACCATCCCTACATGATCAAGGTAGGTTTTTAAACTCTTCCTTTGCAGCCCACCCCTGCTTCCACCTCCTGCACGCTGCCTTTTCACAATTGAGCTCTGTCATGACTTCCCTCCTTAGCCAAACTGGTCTCCTGATATGTCTCTTTGCTCAAGGACATAATAGTGCGCATGTTGTTTTGGCCTGCATCAATCTTCATTTTATAAATCACCATTTCTTTGAGATAGGTTTGTTCAAGATGTATAGAAATATTTCACAGGCATTGAATACAGTGAATGTAACTTTACCAGAAAATAATACAGGTATGAGATGTTGGTTGACTTTTTGTTAAAAAAAAAATAAGAAAAAGAAAACACTAATTAAAAACATGCAGACTTAGGAATGATTTATACTAGTGAGACTCTCTAAAATAACATACTACAAAGCAAGTTTTAAATACAAACACTGAAATAGTTGGGAGGTGGGGTTTAAATCTAGGAGTTCACCATCATTCTGGATTCCTACATAATGTCTACTTTTATCTGGAGAGCGGATTTTTAAACATCAGTAGGGATATTAGTTTTTTGTCTGTAGCAACACCCTGGCCAATTTTAGCTGTGGAATGCACAGATGGGTACACAAAATGATGACAACATAATGTCCCCTCCAGTTTATTACAGATCATAAAATTGCAATTAAATAAAATTTGTTATGTGACAACTTGATTTGCTTGTACACTCCAATTGTATTTTAATTCTGTTTTTATGGTATTTGGTACACAGACTTTGTTTCTATTGTTTTCAAACAAATCAACAGCAGCTTAGTAAGTTTCAGAAAGTACATCAGAAACTCACAAAGGAAAACAACGATAAAAACCCCCACAAATTTCCATGAGGCAATCCTTTCTCATTTAATCTTCTAGATGGGGTATCACAGATTCTTCTAAAAATGACTGTCATCACAAAGAATAAAATTACCTCATTTGCTAAAGTCAGTTGTGACCACACAGCAAGAAGCAGATTTCTCCATATTAAAAAGAAATACATAAGATATTCAGGGTATTTTCAAAGGCAGCTTCTCCATGCATGGGTTTGGCTCCTACTGACTTCAGCAGAAAAGGCAAATAGTAGGAGTGCTTCAAGTTACACCTTTAGCATCTAAAGACATGAGCAAGAGATTAGTTACCTGGTATTTCTAGCTTTGGTTCTTACTGGTCATTAACAATTATTAACCAGTAGGGTAGTAGCAGCATTCAAACCAAATGACGGTCAGACTGGCCAGTTATGCAGGACATCAAACTACCAACTTTGAAATAGACCAGAGTGCAGCTGACTTTGTCTATGATACACAGATGCCACAAAAATACCTCTAGGTGCAATAGTTATATTGCCTGTTTATTCATATGAGCACTCTTTACAGAAATAATACTAGAAAAATAATGCAGAAATCTTTTCAGGCTGTTAACTTTTTTTTCATTCCAGAATCAGAGTTCTTCAAGAGAAACCAGATGCTAATTTGTTCTTCTTCATATCGTGAATTTTAAGGATAAAGCACAAGCAAGCGAAGTATTTTGATGATCATTTACGTACCTTCCGATTCTAGAATTTCACCACTTTGCTACCGTTACCTCATTTAAGTAGGGTAGAAACTCAGTCAGAACCTACACATCTTACAAATAACTCTTTGAATTGCATATGTTAGTTATCTGTAATCTAATATAATGATTTCATGGTAACTCTCTGATTCAAGAGCACAAAATATAAGTGCAGAGAATGATACTGTCGAGACAGAAGTTGCAAATAAAATCCAGGAGTTCAGCTTGCTAGAAAAACACAACATCTCTGTGAAACCCTGAGTTCAGACTTATTAAACCAGGCTTTTCCTGTTTTTTTTCTTCATCTACTTACTAATTTCTTTTCAAAACTGGTATCAAAGACTTGATAGGTCAATAATTATTTCCATTACTTTAGAGTGATAAATGTTTTCCAAGCCTTTTTATCATAATAGCCAGTATCAGGTGAAGATTCATGGATGCTAACATGCTACTTCCTCAGTTTTTGGTATTTTGCCTTGGTTTTGTGTATTACATATAAAGCTTGTTATTTAATTTGTGATTATCTGGAAAATAATTTGTGGAAAAAAATCCATTGTACGCTTCCTACAGTTTCATGAATTTTACTAAGAGGAACAATAAGTGATGATGAGTAACAGATAAAATCATACATTGGTATGTACTAACTTATGACAAATGTCTATTTGCTGGAGTAGATTTCAAGTCTCAGACTTACTTGGCAGCAGCATCTTTTCTCAGCTGTTCATGTTTCATTAAAAGATTCTTCCTCTCTTGAAAAGCCTTTCTAACTTTGTATCCTTTGTAGACAGCCTGAATTTTGAAAGCAGCAATGTCCTGTATGGCAGCTATAGACAGAGCCCCGTGTTCTAACATGAACTGAATCACTTCATGGTGTTCACCAAGCAAGGCATAATCAAGTGGAGTATATCTAAAAAAACAAAACAAAACAAAACACCACAACAATTACCACTGAATGAGAATTCTAACCGTAACGTGCATTTACTTCATCCTCATTTCATAAGGCAACTTCTAGCATGAAGGCTGATCAAACACTGTTTTCAGTAGGCTGTTTTACTAATTTTTTAATATTAGTTCCCTGTCTTCCTCATTCTACATGCTGTGACTATCTTTAAGGCTTATTTTAGTCTCCTAATATAAGGGAGGGGGGAGCAGGCTATGTGAAGTGTTGGATCAAAATCCTCCAAAACCTATCCATAGAATTAACTGCTTTAGGCAAGCAATCTTAAAAATGTGTTATTTAGGTTCCCTTGTAGAAATACCGTTTAAATAAAAAGCAAGATAAAACATTTTTATGTTACTTACATATGAATTTAAGTTCTAGACATTCACTGTCAAATCTGGCTTTGCTTCTGTAACGATGACTGAGAACACCATGACTGACCAAGGAGCAGGATTATACCTGCATCAAGAGATAACTTTTTTTTTTTCCTAAATCACTAGGAAGACTTAAGTCTGTTTTCAAATGGAGGCAGGTGCTAAAATATTAAATGGCTTTGCTTTTTAATGGTGTCAAAGATTATTTAAAAATAATTCCCAAAATTCCTATTGTCAACTCAGGAGCAAAATGTACACACCTCCCTCCCCAACGCTGAAACATTAGGCAAAGACATTTAGTGGCTGAAAATTATCAGTCACAAACCATAGTCAAGATGATAAAATACAAGACTATCAAATAGCAAGTGTCAACGCATGCGATGATTGTGAAAATTAGGGCTCTTCTTGATGGTAACTTGCTAGGACGCAATGCTGGTAAGCAAAGAAAAACAGACAGAAAGCACAATTGGACTTGCCACACAGCAATGATTTGATGGAAGGATAAACAGTACCTGAACTGAAGTGTCTGCAGGAATAAAGACAATGACATAACATGAAAATTTGTATGTCAAGGAGTGTTGCTGATAGCATTTAAAGAGATACAGATTTTTGATAACCCAGGAATGGGAACTTCAGAAGGGACCTCATTTCAGAAAAACACATTGTTAAGGTATACGTAGTTTGGAATATTTTACCTAATAGGCACAAAAGATACTAAAGTAAACTTTATGCTACTAGCATGTATGTACCAAGACAATGTATTATATTACGGATCCCAGTCACGAAGACCTGTATTCTTAAAAATGGATTCTCTAACTCCCAGAGCTACATTTGAAAGTAAAGAAATCATTCAAATCAAATCTGAATAGGGGTTTGCATGACTGGGCACTACCCGTTCAAGGCTGCTCACACACACTCCTCACAACCAACCATTACTCTATTGTGTCAGTTCAAAGCATGTTATAAATTTTCTTTTCCACAGGTTATCTCTAAAGCAGATAGCTTTTAAATCAAGCTGGCTTCACAGGAAAACATGCAAAGAAGACATCAGCCACCAGCTTTTATACATAATTTAGCATGAAGTTGGTCAAGCAGCAGCCAGTCTGGCATCACAGGATGCCCCCAGGACATCAAGTTGGATTACGAAATAAATTTACAAAGAACAACAAACCTATCACCCTCCAGACCAGCACTTGATCATATAACTGTAAGCAAGTGGGCAGCTTAAAATCCTAGATGCAATCTCAGCTCCATCTTTTCACAAACCTATTTAGTTTTAACCACTATGTTTGAATTTTGAACTAGTATCTCATACCGCACTCTAAGAAAGTGAAGAAGGGAAGCTTCTTTCTATTGGTATATCGGGGAAAAAAATTACTATCTGGTGAAATTGTTACTGATTAAAACCCCATTTCATCCAATTACAGGAGAACCATATCTATGAGGTTATTTTTACTCTCTCTAACAACACTCGACTTGATTTTTCCACTTTCCAAACTTCCAATCTCTTAACAATAAAACAAGGCTTTGTTGACATTTATTGAGAGGCAACTGTGCAATTTTTATATACTATATATATTTTTAGGAGAATTTTATTTAAAGACTGATTCATCTAGAAATATTGGGGATCTGTTTTGTTCTGCACATGGACTAGTGCTTAAGGGCTGGCATTTGGAATACTGCTAGTCATATTTTGAGTAATCTAGGTTTATACATAAGAACATATACTAATGCCAGAAGGGAAACAGAAATAGATACTAACTGAATGACTGTAGTAAAAGCCCAGCTAAGGTCTTTTCCTGACATTTGAGCGTCATTAGTACATTTCTACCAAGTAAGGAAAATAGCAGCCTCCTTTCTGGCAAAATAGTGGCTTTTAATCTTACTTATTAAGAGTAACTTAATTACAACTGTTTATTTAATTTTCTATCAAAAATTACTAAAGAAAGCATTGGCACCACTTCATTAGGAACTACTTATACTTTCATTTGTGTTTTTCAATAAAAAATAAGAACAGAAAAGGAAGAGAGATCTGAATGGTTTAGAGTAGAGAACAAAAGAGAAATGATGGGAGAAGAAAGCAATTAAAAACTGCGGTAAGTATGAAAGTCTCAAATTTAGCACTAAAATATGGGGTTTCAAAGTCCTTAAGTTATTTAAAATGTTGAAATATTCAAATTTATAGGCATACCAAACGTAATTTTATTTATAATTATGAGGAGGTCATCTACTCTAAAAAAGGCATTATAGATTTGTGCTAATAGTAATTATGTTCACGGTCAGGTGACTAATTTGAACTCCACAACCCAAATCACTTTTAAAAAACTATTATTTATATGTCAATGAAAGACAAAGAAAAGAGATGCAAATGTACTCTCTCTTTATGATTATAGGAGGAATTTTTTTTGAAACCAGGCCTTTAGAATACAGTTAACCACCAGGTAATTGGTAATCACTATTTTAAAACATAACACTACATTTCTCCCGTTTTCTTTCTTCTCACTGTATGTCTACCAAATAGAAAAGAAAAATTCCAGTCTACTCCAACAGCAGCAGAAATGCCTTTTCATCCTTTGTCCGTACATACTCACTGTCAACTTCATATAAATGAAAAAGACCCTTAAAATTTCAAACAAGACTAGAATGAGTAAATACTAGCAGAAATCTCTGTAAGTTCAAGGTTCAAAACTATAAACAATTGAAGTTGGAATGTCTTACTTAAAGAAGAAATTTCTCACATTAGAAAAGCTGCTTACAATGAAGCCCAAGATTACAGCACTCCTTTTAGATATAAGATCATGATTGTCTGGTAATATCTGAACACTTAGCATTTAAATGGGTAGGTACTACTTTTGCTAAAGTACAAAATAATGCATTCAGACAAGCAATACCTCTCCTCGCTGTTCTCCATATGATTAGGGAAAGCATCAAAACCAAGCAGCAACTTAATAGCATCAAGGTAGCCGTTGTTACAGAGCCAGTGCAAAGCAGTCCTGCCCTGTAAACAATAGAGCAGAACAAAAATAAGTATTATCCCCGAACTCTATCATGCCACAAGAAAAGCTCGTAAATCATACTGTAATTCAATGCTTTTCTGGACATGAAGGACAAACTAATTCTTCTAAATAAACTTCTTGTTAAAATAAAAGAATATAGCACTTAAAAATGAAATAACTTCAAAGATTTTTTTTAAAAACAAGATTACAACACTAGTGCTTTTTCACTCAAAGTAGATGAAAGATAGCATTAGGAGACTAGCTCTACAGTTGCTTTCTTTGCAGCTATGCCACCCAGGTCTGAAGCATCTCTCATCAACCTTTGCAGTTCAGACTGTTTTCTAGGCTGCTCCAAAACACTGTGACAAGACTGAAAGAATTACAACAGAATTCAAAATCAGGTGAAGTTTGAGGAAAGCTTATCAGCCCAGGCAAACAAAGAAAGACTCCAGCTGTGCTTTCAAATCAAGCTTGATTTCAGAAGTGTAGTTCCTCTCACATGAAACAGAAGCCCAACTCTCAAACTGCACTCCATACGTGGCCAGCTCGTATATGACCACTCTTGGGATTGGGATCACAGACCACAATATGAATACCTCAAGCTCTGTTAATATCTACAAAACATAGATATTTCCCTTCGCTTCCAGGCCATGCCTCCTCTTTGCGTCTTGCTTTTCTGAACTCCAAATGTAGGAAATACCTAGAAGGCTGGGTACCATAGAAAACCATGAAGACAATCTGAGTTCAGTGCTAGCAAGCCGCCTCCTGAACCCCAAGGGCTGAAACAGCATGTTACAGTGTCTCTGTGTGAAATAGGTGGAGCTGATGTGTTCAGCTGTACTCAAGGTGATGCTACACAGAGCTGGTAGCAGGTTGGAAAATCTCCCCAGTGTGCTCTGTAGAACTCATAATAAAAACCACTTTTCCATTACTTGGAATTATCTATGCCCTACAATGAATAGCTACAGAAAAGTTTAACAAATTGGGTGAAATTTTTCCGACTGATGAAGTTCCATCAACTTCTAAGAAATTATGTCACATAACAAAGAAAACTCTTACATGTTGCACAATTATTCTGGCTCCTAATTTCACTTACTGCTTGAATAATGGCACAAAAGAACATACAAACTAGTTAGTGTTCTTTTATTTTCACCCAGAGGAGTGATATATTTGGGGATACTTATGTGGATAAGTAATTGAAGCAGTTCTTGTGCAATCTCACTTGAAATATCTTACTTGCTCTATCTCTACACTGAAGAAACATATTACAGACTATAAAATCACATTCTCATGTCAGCTGTTAATAAGGAATGATAGAAGTTAAGAAATCAGATGATTAATATGACTCCTCATAAGATCACACTTTGACAAGGGAAAGTCAGAAGTGATAAGGAAAAATATGAATCTTTAATTCATGCTGCACATTTAAATATTACTTTTTATTCACGATTTTACAGGTGAAGCCATAGGAAAAGCTATGCTGTGATAAACAGCAGCAAAGATGCTTCTATGTCCCAGAAAAGAGAATGACCTTGAAGAAAATGAAAATGTTTTGACTTACAGTTAAGCCCAGTGAAGAACAACATACCTGTTTATCCTGAATATTTGGATCTGCATTGTTTTCCAGTAACATTACCATGCAGTTAATGTAACCTCCATAAGCAGCACACTGCAGAGGTGTTCTACCTGCATAATCCTGCACATTAGGGTTGATTTTATTTTCTATCAAGATTTGGCAAACGTCAGCATTTCCTCCCAGGGCTGCCCAGTGAAGGGGGGAATGGCCATCTTGGTCCACCAAATCTACTCTTGCTCCCCCTGTAACAACAAATACATTTTTGAACACAAAAAGAAAATACTTTTGAATGAAAAGAAAAAAAAAGGATAAGTTTATGTTCAACTAGACCTTATTTGGTAAACTGACAATTCAGAGAAATATTTCTGAAAGTAACTTCGTTACTCAAATCCAAAAACCTAAATCAAAATTAATTGGGAATGAGATAGTTTCAGTGAGGGTCTGGCATCTAACTTTTTTACAAGCTGGTAAGTATGCTTGCAGATGCTTTAGAATCTCCAGATTTGTCAAATGCCCTTGAAAAACCTAGCCTTTATTTATTTCAGGACTGTTAATTTTCAGTGAAACTTCTATTTCTTAACAGCAAAATCACTTTTGAAAATTAGATTTCAGATTAAATATCTTTTTAAATCTCCAAAGCACACAAGATAAAATGTTCACAGTTAAGAATTACTTCTTAAAAAAATTGATTTTTTTAAAAATCCAAGCATGCTAAGACTCTTTTATGCAGATAATTGATTTCTCTATGTGTTCTTGTAAGATGTAAAACCTCCATAAAAAATAAAACTCCACAAATATAAAACTTGGGCCAACGAGCAACAATGACTGTCTACATCATAAAATGTTTAATTAAAAATAACTCAGATTCTCATAACCAGGCTTCTTGCATCTATAAAAGCTAAATGACATAGGGGGTGGGAGGAAGAGCTTAAAAGGAGGTTAAAATATGCCCGGCAGATCACAGAGGGAAGGACGCTTTTCAGTAAAAAAGGCTGGTAGACAGAAAATTTGCAACTTGTTAGCCTGGATACTTTAACTGTCCATAAATGGGACAGTAGCTCAAGTAGGAGGGAGACTGCTTCCAGCTACTTAGAACTTTTCTGTGAAGCTAAAATGACAGAATTTTGCATCTGAGATACCACTGTTCTTTCCCTTCAGCAGTTTTTACAATTATCTAAAACTGTGTAAGTTGTTAAATCTTATTTCTGTCTACAAATAAAATACCGCTTATAAAAAGCAATGAGAGGAAAATATTAATGATTTAGGATTTTTGATAGCTACCTTCATTAAAAAAATAAAGATTAATTTAAATAGTCAAAAAGTCTTCAAAGAAGCCTAAAAATTCTTTCTCACAAGAGAGAAAAAAGCTTAATTTAGTCTTATTTACTGCAGAAAAAAAAAAGAAAGAAAACCAATTACTTGCTCAGGGGGGAGGAGGCAGTTTGGCAGACTAGAATGTACGTGAAAAAGCTTGAGCAGAAGAGAGCTGTGAAAAGAACTATCCCAATTTTGAAAGTTTTATATTTAGCTCTTCTAGCCATTTTGCACAACATTCTGATACCTTTTACATTTACTAGCGCTGTTCCACAAAGGGTACTTACAGACAAAACCCGCCTTAGAGAAGTACTTTTCTACCCCACGTCTTGCTCAGTGTGCTGTTTATTTCCCAGTCCTGCAGAAAGCAGCACCAGAACTCTGAACAGGTTTGTAAATTCATAACAGCTGACCTTTAATAAGTGTTTGTATCACTTCTTTGTGTCCCATCTCACAGGCTCGGAAAAGCGGGGTATGTTTCATGACATCCAAAGCATCTACCTGTGCGTTATGTTCCAACAGCAATTTCACTGTGCTGACGTGGCCAGAAAGGGCAGCAGCATGTAACGCTGAAAGAATAAAGTAAAAGGAAAAAGAAATCACACTATCATGAGCTTTGGAGGTTCATAAGTAGAACAGTAAAAATAAAAATTAATTTCAACCACTTTGGGGAAAAAGTGCTTTTCAACCATAAGAAACTGAAGAATGGTAACAAGTGATCACTAACCACATTTCCATGCCATACCAGCAATAGAGCAATAAGCAGAAAAACTGTTATCCCTGAAACATGGTTTGAACTTGTACAAATAGGAATTTTAACCTTAACATCACCAAGATTGGGGTATACTGAGGATCTATGGAAGTTTAACAGCTTCTGATTAAGAGAACATAACATGATCTACTCCTGCCTCTGTTTTGTGGCATTTCTTACATCACCCCAAGGGAAATGAAACTGTCCATTGCCAGTGAAAGAAAGCTTTCATTATTTCTTCAATGTTTCCCTGAAAATACCTTTTTTTTTTTCTTTCAAATAAGCAAAGCTGTCTCAATTAAAACTAACTTCAGATAACTACATAGATGGGTTTTTTTTCAAAATTACTTGGAGAAAATTTTACACAAAATTACGTAGCAAGGCCATCACATCTCACACAGTACCTGCACCTCACTGTTTTCTTCAGAAAAGAGAAAAATATGATAGACAGACCAGATACCACATTTTGTCTCATCCCTACGATTTATGAAGTTCAGTTGTATGAAAACTATGCAAAGTTGATTCTGCAGGCTCCTACTTTTATGCAGTTTTCTTTGCCTTCTCATCTTTGAACGTATGCAGACTTCACTGAGTCCAAAACGACAAATAACACAAAGCTACCTTAGCAGAGTAAGACCTCAGAGGTAAAGACGTGGTGTCCTATAACTGAAGTTGCTATCAGCTAACACAGCAACCTGTTGGCGCTGGCAGCTGGAGCTGAGGAAAACATTGAAATGCCAAACCAACCAGTTCGGTGTTCTTTTTGAAGGAAAACTATACAAAGCAATGAGATTTCAAACCAATGGAGGACACACATACTGGTGATTTCACTTACAATTTGATTTCAAAAGGCTTTGAATTATTTCCTCTGGTCAGCAATCAAATCAGATAATCTACATTCTCATACTGCCTTACATGTAGAATATTTCACAGATGACAAAATCAAAATAATTTAGAATGAAAATACAAAACAGTGCAACTCATAAATGTGCATTTAGTGAAGTGAATTCATATTTCCCCATGAAATTTCACAAATATTCATCCATGGTGAGAATTCAGCCTGCTCAAGCAACTGAAATGTGGGGCTGTAAACAGTACCTACGTGCCTCTACTTGTTTAATGTTAAGACAGGCAGGGTCAGGATCCAGCAGAGGCATTATACAGAAAGGCACAACACAAAGGCCAGTGTTAGAAGGAATTGCTTCTTGAACCACTGCCAGCATATCAAAACAGGCAGGCTTTTTAGATTTGCTCCTGTTTACCACTGGTACCAGCTTCACACTGCTTATGAGACAGTAACCCAGCATAACCTGTTACGCTAACATGCACAGGCTGTTCCTACTGTCTGTGAATCAAATCCAGCTGAAGCGTGTTGCCTTAAAACAGATTCTCAAAATTAGCAATAGTAACTGGAACTGTGATACAGAGAAATGAGGCCCTCCCTACAAGAACTGGGGTCACAACCAGAGACACTATGAGAAGTGCTGCCTTATTAACTGAAATCATGCCTTTACGATGACACTGATGTTTAACTATTCCATGTAAAAAGCACAGGGGCACTCATCGCGCTCCTGAAAAATATCTGTAAGCATCAAGATGTGCAGTACATAGGCCAGTGGGTGCCTATCAGTAGAAATTTGACAAGAACGAGATCCCGGCCACTTCGTACATTTGGCTGGGCCTGGTTTTCATGGTCTGACCTCACAGTAAACCCTAGGTTCTGGTTTTTGTACTGCATTTCTTATGAAACCAAAGGCAGTAAACCACTCCATCAGATGACACATGGGGTGTGTATAACAATACAATAGAAAAAGAGCTGCTGTGTCAGCTTGGCTGGTTCTTCCCCCCTATCACTCATTCTGACGCAGGCATCTTGTTTCGGACTTTGTGCTCAATATTTTCTTGTAAGCCAAATTTTCTGTGATGGAGTCACGGTGACTGAAGAGATTCTTCGGCCAGCTGGTCACAATAGGCCCTTTGTTCAGCCGACAGACAGAGCCCTCTCCATTGTAGGCAGTGACGCAGAGCTATAAAGCTGCCCCTGTAATGCTCCTGCAGCGCTGATCTCTGAGAAGAGGGAAATTCCTTTCCCTTGGTGTCATTCTCCTACACAATACGAAAAGTCTTGATGTTCTAGCAAAGCTGAATGGAGAGCTTGCTCTTTTTAAGCAAAAGCAAAAGGCTCCGTTAACGCAACATTATAACTGAGCTTAACCGAGTTGGCACACAAAAGTCAGAAAAACACAACCTTGAACTCTCCTCAGCAACTGTATCCCAGGCACGGTGGCATGTAAGTTATTTTCTATTACTGCATAGTTTCCCCATCAGAATACAATGCTACTTTTTCCCTCACCAAAACTTCAGAATGATTAAGAACCTTTGGAAAAAAACCCAGATCTGAAATGAGAGAGTGATTTACTGGTGGGCCCCTGTTTAAGTTTACAGCTCACTAAAATAAAGCCCATGCTACTGCACATGCTTGCACTATGGTAAAATTTGGATTGCTCGACAGCAAGCGACGAATGGCACAGTTCCCCACTTTGAGACTGTTAGTGTGTTCTACACAACCGTGGTTTCAAGTAAATGGAAAATCCATTCATTTCCTTGGATTAAAAGCCCTACAACAAAATCAAGATTAAAAGGTGATTACACATCACTGCTATGAAAGACTTAAGACCGGAAGATAATAAACCCAACCACCTGAGTTATTCAAGCTTGAAACCCATACCTGAGTAATTTCAGAAACACGGTATGTGATTACTGTCTGCAAAGAAGAAAACCCTTTGTAAGGAGATCTGTACAGTAACTACAACATTACGGCACCTTAAGGTCTGAAACAAATTCTGTGAGGTATTTAAAAGGGAACTGTCAGGAAGAAGCAAACAAAGGTGAGACTGAGAAAAGATGAAACAAGACTAAAATGGTAGAGTATGTAGTTTGTAAAGTCATCAAACACAAAGACTGAGATTTTATTGTTGCACAATTTCTTAAACTCAAAAATTACAAACTATCATAACTTGGAAAGACTGATTTTTTTGTATGTTAATTTGTAAGGAAAGCAAGAATTTAGATATTTAAATAAAATTTTCTGGTAACTGTATTTGGCTTTTTGTGTAAAGATGTCCCATACAGCCAAAGGAAATAAAAATTTCAATTGTTTTATATGAAAGTAATATTCATACATGGTATCTTTCAAATCCTGAACCACACAGCCTGACATTCCATTTATTTACCATTTGTATGTAATTCAAAGTGTGATCTGAAAAGAGAAAAGCTGTTAAACTCATATCTTTATGTCTTGGTTGGGACAGATCTATGCTGCAAGTTCCCTAAATCTAAGCTGCAGCTTAGGCTAGTTTGTGTGTGTGTGCAGCCAGAAGATAATGCTTAAGTATACCTTAAAACAAATAAATTAAAAATTATGTAAACAAACATTGCAGTATACATTCTTGTTTGTTTAATATAGCATAGTTTTCTTTTCAGGAGAAATGCCCTCTACTGTATTATTCATGGGTGTGTACTCTGACTATCATCTTGGCTATTGTTTTACTACTTAATATACATAGATATACATTTTTGCGCTTAACTTCTAAATTTGTGACCTGGCTGTGACTGGCACAGGGTAGTTCACAACCTCTTCCCACAGTTTACCCCTGCATCCCCCTGCTACCAAGCCCCTCCAATTTATGCCCAATATATCCACATTCTCCTCTTTTTTTATTCAGATGTCATCAGCACACTATACAGCTGCGCTACTTTTGCCTGCATTTCCAACACTGTTGAATACATATACCCTTCAACACCTGTCTCTCTGTCAGAACTCTTATTCTGTTTTTGTTGAAAGTACTACATAGGTACAATATTTTTACCACAAATACTTATAATTCTTCTCTAAAGGAGATAAATTCACATTCACAAATTTGGAATTTCATGACTGGCATGCTTGAATCCTGAAACGCTGTGCTGCGTACCTATCTTTGCTTTGGGCCGATAATGGGATGATAAACTTGGGGTTATCAAGTATAACCCTCTTGTTTGGACAACAGAAGTGCAATAGGTCTAATCTTTATTACCATATCATTACAGGTAACTATGGTACTTCAGATTTTCATGTTGATAATTTACCCTTCTCACTGGTTAGTTTGCTCTATATTGTTTCAAAGTATTTCTTTACTGAAATTTTTTTTAACAGGCATTTTCAAAGAGGACTTTTTATGCAATTATATTTCATTTTATTCTTCAAAATACAGACCATCTCTTCCTTTCCCAAGATTACGGACCCAACTAAATAGCAGTATAGCAGTACATTTCTTCTTCTTACTGTTTCAAATTAACTGGTCCAATCTGTGCAGAAAAGATTTGTTTCTTTCTCACAATAAGGCAAAGAAGCAACGCACACACATAATTAAACTAATGCAGAAATATTTTCAGAATTAAGGTACACGTCCAGGAAAAGATTAATACAGCTTTTAACAAGCTGGAAACATCCAGCAGATCTTTATCGTAAAGCATCTTACCTGTGCCAGCATATTTGTCTGTCATATTGATATCTATATCGAATTTTAAAGTCAGCATAGTCCTAATGACATCATCGCTGCCTTTGCCAGCTGCCCACATGAAGGATGTTCTTCCCTCAAGATCCGAGTCATCTTTTACAGAAGGGTGTTTCAAAAATACTTCAACTGTTTCCTGAAAAGACATACTATTGAAATTAACATTAAAAGGAATCTGTAACAACAAGAAACTGCTGTGTCTCATTTAGCTGTTTATGAAGCAAATCAAAGCTTCATTTTTCCTTTTTATGTTTTTATAGAGTAATAGCTCAACAGAAGCAATGTATTTTCTGCTATGCCCTTTACCTCGTCAATGTTCATAGCACATACTTAAGTAACTATGAGTTTAACAGTCATTTATTTCATACTTTTTGCTTTTCAGTGTCAAACATCACGTGTTCATCATATGGAAGTAAAAGACACTGCAGTTGCTGGGAAGAAAGCAATGGGTGAAATATTATTGGCTTATCAAAATATTACTGTAATACTATGATGTTAAAAAAATGTTCCTTCAAAATATTCTCCTGACATATTGTTTGCTTCAATTCTAAATATGACTGCACATGAAAATATTTTAGTTTGCTAAACTCTAATAATTTGACTATTCAAAAAAAAACAAAAAAAAGGACTTTCGGGGCAACATAGACATGTTTCCTAATATTTAATAATATCAACAGGTTACTAATTACTGAAATATTATAAATCAAAAAAGATTAAGAAAAATCTTTACACCCGAGTCCAGGCTTTCCACTGTAACTGTTACATTAAAATATCTATTTAAATCAAAGCAAAAAGAATTATTTCTTCAAATGTTGCGTTTGTGTTCAGCTCTTAGCAAACAAGTCCACTTGTTTAACCTGCTGCTGAATTCTTAATAAGCCACACAGGGAAGAAAGGGAGAGGAAATCACTACTGCAGGAAAAGGAATTAGGGGAAGATTTTGCCGTTTCTATCTAATGTCTTACAAAGGCTGTGTATTTAACAGCTGGTAAACATCTCTTAAGAGCCACTGATAGGCTAGCCAATAAAACATGAAAAAAGGAGGTTTCATGATTTTATTTTATTTTTATATTTTAGTATTAACACTACTTTATTCCTTCCGCTGTGTGACCCCAAAATAGCTCATCACTGGTCTGGGTAGAATGAGAATTTCTTGGCAATAAGGAATCAAATGCTTATAATCACAAAGGTGTTTAAATGCCTAAGACCTACTGATTGTTTTTTTGGTTTTTTTTAACTACTACTTATTATTTCATCCCTCTAAAGAAACAGGAAGTTTCTCATTTATCTTATGTTAATGTGATCTAAGATCCTAACAGCTTTGTGAATTTGGGTCCATATCTGAACTACCAGTTTACTGTAAAACAATCCAGCCAGAAATAATGAGGAATGGAAGCATTAAGCCTTTCACACAAACCAGCATGTGTTTATAGCTTTGTGTACTCACACTGACCATCCCCACACCTCAGACACAAACGGCTACTCATTAGGCCAGCAACTCAGCACCCTACCAGTACTCTGCACTGCTTGAAATCCCGCAAAGTGAAAAGAAGTATGAAGGCTGGACCTTTTCAATAGTAAGGCACACAGGCTACAAACATAAATAAGTCATTTTATTTTTCCATTAAGTTTTAGCAAAGAAACCTTTCTTTCAGCCACTCTTGTTTTTCTAGAGTTTTTAATGGGAAAAAGAGGAAAAAAATCCTATACTGTTATTTTCCAAAATGAAGTTATCACAACTTGAAAACAAAATGAAATTAAATTAGAACAGGATGGTTAAGAAATCAGAAAATAAAAGTATCAATCACTTTAATTCTACCTGTATTTTGTCATGAAAAAATGCATGCATTTATCTCTATTTAAAGAACTGGAGAAAACAAAATAAAAAATAACAAAGCTGAAAAACAACAGTAAAAGAGAGAAATAAACACTGATCACTTCATTCTGTGCTATCAAGAAACTCTGACAAATACTATTATTTTTGCATATTCAAAAATCAGAGATGAGTAACCATATTCCATTTACTAGATCATTCTACACAAGTATGTGAAAGTGAAGTCCATTGTCTTGGACATCTCCAGAAAAATTCAGGAAAAAAAAATACATATTTAGTCCTGCATTCTGCATACTAAAATCAATACTAATAGAGCATCTGCCTTCACACATGAAGTTCAAAAATTTAAAAAGGATGTTTAATTGGACCTTCTGCCGGATACATAAGCCATCTAAATCTCAGGCAACCTATCTGGGTGCTTATGTTAGGAAACTACTCTTCTAGAACTTTTCCTTCTAAAATAAGTGGGAATAAGTTAGTCTCAGATAACAAATGCTTCACCTAAATTAAGCGCCAGCTAAGTCTCTTCAATCTTTAAAAAAGAAAAATGTCATATTAGCATAAGTAACCCACAAAAAAAACAGAACAAAGAACAAGATATTGAGTTAAGTAAAACTGAAAGCAATGCAAATATTTATAATAAACACAAAAGAGCAAACTTTCTTCTTCTTGTTATGGACTAAGAAAGATCTCATTTTAACTGAGAAACGTACTATGCCTATCCAGACTCAGACAGCCTGAACAGAGCAGCACGGTGGCTCTCAAACCATATATAGAGGCTACTGCCAAAACAAACATGGATGTGTCTCTACTCATTTGTTTGACTATGTATATGGAATACAGTGGTGGGAATTTCTCAAGGATTTGTATGTGATAGAGAAAAAAAGCAAATAGTGGTGCTCAGAAACAACCAGAGTGGTAAAAAAGAGAGAAGCTCCAGACATAATTTAGGCATGCATAAATAGTGGTTCTGGATACATCACCAATTAAAAGAGGCCTGCAGATCTGAATGAGATTCTCCTGCTTGATTCTTCATATAAGATGGAAAACAGTACCTTCATTGTAAGTGCACAAGATTACAAAAGAATGTCTGATTCCATCATCAACTCTATTTCCCCATAAAAACATAAACAATATCATAGTTTGGCTGGCTGGTGGGATCAAAAGGTAGCAACATAATGAAGATGTTTCATACAACTGAATCAAGCCCAGAGAAAGAAAGCCAGTATGAAAAAAACATTTTTTAGGAATGTATCAATAAAGAAAAGAAAAAAAAGAAAAAAGCATGTGGAGATAATAACCAGACTGTAAATAAAAAACATTCTATCTTCCCCATGAGTCTGACTCAAACTAGAAAGAAAGGCTTTTACAATATAAATATTTCAGGCGTGTGAGTTGGACCCAAATTGTACATACCATGTAATGGACCATAATCAGCATCAATAAAAAAATTCTCTACAAAGGCATAAATTATACACAGAGATATACTCCAATGAAAGTCTGAATTTAAAAAAATATCTGTACGGTCTTACTAAGACCGCCTCCAAAAAACCCCACCAAAGCCTCAAAACTCAGTCTCAGATGGAAACAGAGGGTGACAGCTGTGGTATTAATATACATTGGTCAGTTCCCTCTTTCAGTAGTACTTCTGTATTTGTTAACTTGAATGGTTTTCAAGAGCATTAACATTTTACTGGTTTTATGAAAATTAACATGTGGGTAGGCAAGAAAGACCCAAATTAGTATCCCTGCTAAGAAAATGCTGCAATATGCGCTACGTAACTATATTAATTAGGCACTAAATAACCCTTTTTGTAAAGAGAGGTTATGAATAATACAACTGAAGAAAACTTGGATGGGAGCTCTCAGCTTACCACACATGGCATAATTCAACTATGAGAGACAGCGGCATGAAAAAGCCTTCTTAAGTTCCAGTGCTTGAGAACTACTATAATAACATCTATGACCAGCAATCATTAAACTGCTGAGTTTTATACTTAGCTCTACTGTATCAGATCTTGCTCTGAAAAAAAATACCTATTCTAACAAAATGTAAGAATCACGCTGACTGAGAAATCAATTTTCTTTGCTGTCTGAATTTAAAAAATATTTTAAAAATATAAAAAATTTTAAGAAACTTAAAAAAATATAGTGTTCATGAAGAATTGTGACAAAAGGTACTCACTCTTTATCCGTCCTTTATGAGACAATGGCTTATTCATAATAGCAAATATTAATAAGTTAACCACCTTCTTGAAGGCAAAGACTGGTTTGACTGGTACTGAAGCAGCTGTGCAAATACTCATACAGGTGACCTCACTCTAAATACCTTATACCTGCTTAGATTTTACTATAATGAGCCTTAAAAAGAAAAAGCACTGTAAAATAGTAGGTGCCATTCTGCTTTCTATTGAAATACCTAAATGACTACTGTGTGTTCTGATGCAAACATATACATCAAAGGGCTTTTCTTTGTACAGCAATTCAATTTTAAAAACCTATTTTTAATAGATTGAAATTAACCACTTTTAAGTCACGTAACATAGGAAAATTCTGAATTAAGCTTGTGCAGACAACACTGTGCATTATTTTAAAAGCAACTCAAACACTTTGTTACATTATAAGTATTTCAGCAAAATATATTTACTTCACATTTAGGGTATGTGCTACTTACAGCAAAGTTGCTCTGAGCTGCATAATGTAGGGGTGTTGCACCTTGACTATCAGATGGGATAGTTCCAAACTTATTTCTTTCTAGTAAGAGATGGACAATCTGCGCATGACCTGAGAAAAATAATAATATAATAAAATCAGGCATGTATCAAATCCTAAAGTTAAACACTTCCCTATTTAAAAAAAA
>VWZL01000905.1:24268-72228 GCA_013396915.1 Stercorarius parasiticus | reverse complement strand
AAAAAAAAAAAAAAAAAAAGAAACAGAAGAAAATGAACAGACTTCAGTAAATAATAGTATGTTTGTGTTGTAGCCATTAGCCTAAAGATTAGAGAGAAACATAAGACTTGATATTTGAACTATTAAGCCTGGCATGCACCTTCCTCATGTTCCAGTTCCACATTCTGTACCCTCATTTTTGAGGGGCATCTGTAAATCAGAATGACATATGAATTGCAGGAACATGTGGAAAGACTTTCTATTTCTTTTAAAATAAATCACTAGAGCATTGCCCTAAACAAACAAACCAGCAGTAGCTGGTCAGACAACTGCAATATTAACATTGCAATGAATGAGTTTGATATTTCCAGAAAAAGCTTCTGATAATTCAGCTTGAGATGCTGCATAAATCACATAAAAATACTCTCATTTTACAGGGGAAATCTCCCAGCATCTTGCGTGTGGGGAAAACAACCAATTTTGCTGCTTTTTACTTTTGCACATTTGACTTGAATTACTTTAGAATAAATGAAAAAAAGTAGGTAAAACTTTCTACGAGCAGTAGACTTTTTTAATGAAAACACTGACAATTACAAAACGAAGCTGTTTAACAATTGCGGACTGCAGCTTTTAAAAACCTAAAAGATGGTACACGAGGGAAGTCTTCTTTTGTGGAATGGCACTTTCAGACTTTATAGGCAGCAGAAACAAGAGAAAATGGTCAACTTGGGTGAAAAAGGATGTGGGCATTATTTTTTTCTAGGGGCTTTACAGGAAGGCTCCTCTTTACTTTCAGCCACTAAGACAAGTCTGGACCCAGAACATCACAACGCTCTGTCCCTTCCTACCAGAAAACACTTAAAAAGAAGAGACATAATGTTGCTATGCTCTTCCCATCTCAAGATTATAAGTGAATTGAGGTGCACTGGAAGAAGTTGGTTCTCAGTGCACTCCTAGCAGGAAAAACACACGAGTACTGAGCCTGGAAAAAAAGTTGCCTGAACTTTCAGGACACTCAACTAGAAAAAGGGTAGCTGAACTCTGTAATCAGGACAATAGGATTATCTAAATTATCTATGTGAAAGAAGGCTTGTGGGAGATGAAAATAACTTTTGTATTGGGTGCAACAGTAAATAAATTGGTCTAAAGATGGATCTCACGTGGACATTAATGTAAACATTAAAACTCAGTTCTTGAGGTCAAGAACCGTCATTTCTGTAGTACTTTGATTTAGAAGAGATAAAATTTGGCTAAGACTTTTATCTACACAAAAGAAAAGGTAACAGGAGCGACAATGCCCTAAGATGCAGTCACATGCAACTCTTCACCTTTAACAGAGTATTTGTGGCTGCATCCATGCAGTACTTAAAAACCCCTATTGTTAACCCATTTAATAACATTTTAGACTCTTTGAGAATTATATACAGCATTCAGTATCTAAGTTAAAAACAAACCCTAAAAATTAATCATGATTTACCAATCAGAAATTCCCCATGGGCATATGCCACCTAGAGACCTCATCAACTTCACAAAGGACTCTGGAGGTCTTGGCACATCTTCTCCCTTTATTCCACATTGATTAGACAATCCATTTTTCCAACAGACAAAACTTCTCTCTTAAATACAATCAATTTCAAAACACGATAAATTTTGCTTCTTGGACAGAACCAAGTGATAATGACTATTTTTTTGGAAGGCCGATCCTATGACACTTAAAATGTTTCACAATTTCTCTGTAAAAATTCAATATCCCTACTTGAATGCAAATGCAAATCTGAGAACCTTCTTTCTTCTTTTTTTTTCTTTTTAAATAAACATAATCAAACTACACGTATATTGTCACTGGAGTTGCAGTAACTCACTCCAGTGAGCAATCTGACTCTTTTATTGGCATTCTTTGTCTGCAGTGTCCCAAAGGGTTGTGGGGATGAAGCCTGTTAAAAGCAGGCAGAGAGTGTTTGAAGATGCTTTCTTTTTATCCGGTGGTGTTTATTTTTTCCTCCTGCACATAGGAGAATGGAAAACAGGAGGTCAATTTTCTCACTCATATTGTTTTGGTGCCTGTCATTTTATGAGTTGAGTTTCCCTGTATTTAGACTATTTATATCAAGTTTTTACCTGTTTTGCAAAGATCCAGTTTTGTAACCCGTAAAACCAAACTGACGAATTCACATATGCAAGGTTATAATTCACAGAGCATCTGAGTCTCAGGGTAGCAATCTGAACAGAAAAAAACTTTATCTGAACAAAACTTCTTGTCAGACGTGATTAGATTGTCATAATGTATCTGATGAAGAGCTTGTAGTAGGAGTAGGAGAAATGTCAGCTCTGCCATTTTCTTGTTGTTCACTTGTGCTGGAATTACCAGATTATTTGTGGTTTCTTTGTGGACATCTTTTTAAATCACTTGTCTATTTTGTGAGGGGCAGTTTAGTAAAAACTGGACAATATAATCCACAAATCCGCTTAACCGGGCACGTGTAAACTGCTCTGGAGTACCTTTTTTAACCTATGAGCAAAGCTACATATGCAAGAAAATCTCAATATGGTCTAACTGTTGTTTAATCATGAACATATATAGCCTGCCGAAGTAACGTGTTTACAGTGCTTCGGAGAATCTGAAGCTAAAAACACTTGTCTACACAGAAACTTCTAATCCTGGTCTAGCAAAAACTATTATTGTTCAAAGAGTTTAGTTAACATAATGCCAGGCTAGAATGAAATAAAAAAGATTAAACACCAGCGTTGTCCAGTTTACCAAGTAATGCTGCCCAGTGAAGGGGAGTTCGAAACAAGTTGTCATAAGATGTCACATTGCAGCCTTCGTAGGAGGTCAGGACATCAACAACAGCTACATTCCCATCAGCAACAGCAAAATGAAGGGGAGTTCGTCCTTCGTAGTCTTGCCAGTTAAGTAGAGATTCTGTAGGTGCAGCTTCCTTTAAAAAAAAAAAATAATACAAAATTAAAAAAATGTTTAAGTTGAAGAGAAAAACTACATACTCTTTACAGATTTGTAATACGGAGAGTCTTATAATAAGGAGATAAACTGTCCTTGTTCAGTAGAATATAGCTCTACAACCAAACACTTTTGTTACAGTATAGGCTATTTTCAAATATTTTTTATGGAATTTTTTCTATACTTACTTAATTATTGTACAAGACCTGATTTTTGGTACACACCCTGTAGTTTTACCAGTCTGTTGCAGAAGTGACTCCTTACACAGATCTTTAAAAGACTAACTCAGGCTCTAGTGAAAATAACTAGATCTTCCTACTTGATTTTCTAAGTTAAACATGACATATATATCTTCACGTTTTTACCCTTGGACACTACCCTTTTTGCACAGGTTAATCTTATGGCTTTTTTTGTAATAATCTTCTAGCATTTTAAAACCACACGACTATCAAGAGTATTTCTAAAGGAGATGTGAAGGTCTCTAGCTGACAAGATAGAAGTAAAAGAGTATTTCTAATGAATGCATCTACTTGCAATGAATAAAAAAAAATAAATCTTTTGAAGTATTGTGATTAGTCATTTGATCACATAGCATAGGCATTAATAAATATAACTTGATATTTCATCACATTTTCTTAAAAAACATGTTAAATTACTTTCACTTAAGGCCCCTAGCTATATAGTTCTGTATTACAATCATTTCCTCTCTCATCAACTTTTTTCTAGACAGATTTCTCTTCATGACTTTCTTTCTCAGGCAAAAGAACAGAAGAGGTACAAATGAACATCGTCTTAGCATCGCAGAGATCTCCAAATGGCAAATATCATAAAGCCCCACGAAATACAAACTTTAAACTTCACTTTCATGAAAAAAGAGATACCTCTAAAGAAATTGTTAAATAATAAAACAACAGAAACTCAAGATGCAGGACACTAAACATCTAGAGCAGAAACAGCATGTCAAAACAAGAGCTTAAATAAACTATAGGGATTAAGTCTGCTGTTCTATCTCCAACAACTCAGAACAATTCACTGAAGTCATGGGAACCCTCTGCAAAAAAAAAAAAAAAAAGAAAGAAAGGCAGTCCTGAAATTTTTAACTTCCAACACTAGAGTGGATTTTAACCCATGATAACTGAGAAAAGCAATCCTCCTGAAAATACAGAGCCACACTGTATCTTACAATATACTCATTACAGAGGAGTGAGAGACTGTGATCAGTGCAGCTTGTTAACAGCTAAAGCAAGTTCCTGATCCCTTTCTCACTAAACTAATTGCAATTTTTCCTGCTGACTTCACTAGGTACACAAATAGGCCATAAAATCACTTGCATTTGCATTATTCAAAATGCAGTAACTATTACATAGAAAACTAACATCTAACATTAAGAATGATGAATCAAGCAGCAGAAAGTCAGGAATTTCAGAGTTATGGTTTCTATCCAAATATTAATTGGCCAAGGTTGTACATTCTATATGTTATATTTAATAGATTAAAAAAAATACATTTAGAGTTATATCTAACCGTATTTCCTAAAAGCCATCTGGCTAAACTAATACTGCAGTAGTAACCTCAACTCCACAATGCCCTGATACTTTGTTTCTTACTGACTTACTTTCTAACAGTGTCAACTTAAACCTCCTAATATTTGATTAATAAAAGTTTTCTAAAGTTAAACGTTTACATACTTCACATACTGTTTGTAAATGCTAATTAATTGCCTGTCTCACATATTAAAAAACTGCATCAGAATTTTAGATATCCATAGTGCTAGCCATGTTTTGCTAGAAAAAAAATTAACATACTTGAAACATACTGTACTTCATTAGTATATCTAGTCACTAGTACAATAACAGATAACCTATTAAAAACATAAAGAATTGCTAAATGTGACTCTCTCAACTAAAAATACAACTAAAGTTAACATTGTTACACGCACAAACCACATTAATCAAAGCATGAAAAGCACTTTTTTTAATAGGCATTCAAAAGCATTTATCTGAGCCATTACAGTGAAAAGTGAAGTTTTATGTTCTTCGCTAGCTTTAATAGTTCTCAAGAGAAAGCTAACAGATAATACGCTTACTTTCTGTCTATTCAAAGAGCTCAGCAGGGGGAGTATAGAGCCCACTGCAAAAATTCAGAAGTGATCTTTATAAGAATCACTTTTAAGAATGACTAAAAATGAATGATGATATGCACAGAAATTATTACTGAAATTCTAACTCCACGAGAGAAAAACCTGTTTGAACTAAATGGACAAACAAGAAAACAAATACTTCTTCCCTTTACCTATAATGTATTGACGTAATCTGTAAAGCTAATTTTTAAGCCTTCTAAAAAGCACAACAACCTATTAAATAAACGACTCCTAGAATTACTGGCTCAAAGTCACTGATGTTCCCCAGAATATATATCCATAATCAAGTGTTATTTTTGCAAAATGGTAAAAAATCTGTTAATGACAAAGCCATTATTTATATTCTAGTCTAAAAGTACTCATGTGTTCTGAATTTTTGGCCACTGAAACTAAAATTTTCTAGGCCTCTTTCTGCCTACATACAAGAGTATAATCTCTTTGGATTTGAAGTGGTTTTGGTGTAAAACTAGCTATAGTTAAACTGCCATACTATATTAATATTTTAAGCACAATACACAGAAGAAACAGAAGCTACACATTTTTCTGCAGCAATTAGAACAATGGAATTGTAGGCAATAATGGGAAGTGTTGTATAAATAAATGTCATGTCTCTTACCATGAAGAATAAATTAAGAGAAGAGATACAAAATAGACAGAGTACTAAGCAGTTGCTTCCATCATATTAATGGAACCTTATTCTGTTCTTTTCTCCTTAAATCTTCCCAACGTTTTTCATGTAACCAAGCACTGCTGAATCTGGAAAGGTGGAAAAGGAAGTTGACCATGAGAGGATCTCCAGATTAAAGTTTCTCTCTGCTTCACATGTTCACTTTGTAAATATGTTATGAGTTCCATTTTGGCTGTATTTCACGGATTTCAATACTAGATATAACCAATATTAGATTTAACTGTCACCCCTGCAAACCTACTTCAGCATTCAGTTGAGCTCTTGTCATTATTGTTTAATTTGACAATCCTAATGGGCTAAGTACTATACAAACATTAAATAGAAAGATGACCCCTTAATTTTATGAATTTATAAACAGGAGACAAAAAATGGACACATCCAGATGGCAGAGCATGGGAAAAACAAGACAGTATTTTTCAGTATCATAGACTGTGGATTCAATAAAACCAGCAGCTTAACTTTTGTCATGTTTTTGGAAAGCAGCTCTGGAGAATTCTGAATTGGACACTAGAGAAAAATAATTTTCTGGGGAATTCTTCCAGAGTGTTAAAGATAACATGAGAGAAACAACAGCAGTGCTGTTTTTCATAACTTAGCAGGCAACAAAGGCTGCCAATGCAGATTGACCAGCGGTAGATATCAATATCTGACTGCTATCTGAGCAACAGCACATAGCTTACAGCTTATAGCACTCTATCATGAAAGCAAAGACAAATGGTTTGTGTTCGATGTGATTAAAAAAAATGGAGAAGCAACAGTGACACTGAGTTGTTGGCCTTTTGCACTGCTATCACTACAAGACAATATTCTTGTGAACTTAGAAATGCAACTATGTAAAGTAAGACACAAGGTGACTGAAATTTTAACTGTATGGGTATGTACATTAGAAATATCATGCAGAAGGAATGTAAAAAAAATTAAAGTTAACCTGGATATGAAGACCTAGAGAGGAATGAGAATCAAAGGTGATTCTTGGGCAATAGATCTGGAACTGGGTAATATAGCTAAAGTAGCTAAGAAAGGAGAGGAAGACTGTGAGCTCTTCTAGGCAGACATCTCTCAAGACAAGTAAGAAAAACACTTCAGTTTGGAGATAAGACAAGATCTTACTAAAGGATTAAACTCAGAGGCACCACCACCAACAAAAAAAGGTATTTACACTTAAGAACAGATTCAATCAACAGACTGATTACCTAGTAACAATGTTTCTGTATCAACTTTTATAGCATATCCTGTAAGCTAAATTACTTTTTCATTTAAACTTTTTATTATCTTACTCCATCAATAAGCATATATAGGTATAACTATTTGGAATGAAAAAGTTTAGATGGAATCAAGAATACGCTCTTTTAACTGTCAGAGTAAAAAAACCAAAGAACCAAAAAACTTGGATATGATCCTGATTCTGTATTACCTAAAGAGAATCTTTGAGAACACCTTCAGTAAGGAGACAGGTATTTTTGACCTTTTCTAGGGCTGGGATGAAGTTAATTTTCCTTGCAGCAGGCAGGTATGGTGCTGGGCTTTATATTGATGATTGAAACTGGGAGCAGGGGTTGTTTAGTCTGGAGAAAAGGAGGCTGAGGGGAGACCTTATCACTCTCTACAACTACCTGAAAGGAGGCTGTACAGAGGTGGTGGTTGGTCTCTTCTCCCAAGTAACAAGCGACAGGACAAGGGGAAACATCCTCAAGTTGCGCCAAGGGAGAATTAGACTGGATATTAGGAAAAATTTTCACACTGAAAGGGTTATTAAGCATTAGAACAGGCTACCCAGGGAAGTGGTTGAACCACCATCCCTCGAGGTATTTAAAGGACGGGTAGACATAGAGCTTATTGATATGGTTTAGTGATGGTTTTGTCAGAGTTAGGTTGATGGTTGGACTAGATGATCTGAAAGGTTCCTTCCAGCCTAGGCAATTTTATGATTCTATGTTTTGGTTGTCACTGAATAGTGCTTGCACAGCATCAAGGATTTCTCTTTTTCATGCCCTGCCCTGTCCTGCTCCCCGCAGTGAGTGGGCTGGGGTTGGGCCAGAGATTGGGAGGGGACAAAGCTGGGACAGCTGACCCAAAATGACCCAAGCACTATTCCATACCATGCAATATCATGCTCAGCAAAAAAAGCTCAGGGAAAGGAGAAGGCAGGGAGGTCATTCCTGGCTACATCGTTTGTCTTCCCATGCCACAATTAAGTCTGCTGAAGCTCTTTTCCCCGCTTTCTTGTGAGTGCCTGACATCTGCCTTCTGATGGGAAGTAGTGAATAACTTCCCTTTTTGCACACAGCTTTTGCTTTCCATACTAAACTGCCATTATCTTCATCCACGAGTCTTCTTGCCTTCCATCTATTTTCTCCCAGCCTCGCAAGAAGAGAGTGAGCCAGTGGCTGTGCAGGTGTTAGGCTGTTGGCTGGGGCCAACTCACCACAACTCTTAGAAACATCTACCCTATCTAACACTTGAAAAAGTCTGTATTTGAATACAGCAATCCTTACACATTTTTCAGCAAATTTATTTCTCTTGTGAAGAAAGAGGGCTGACCCTTTGATCCCTCAGCTTTTATACTGAGCATGGGGCAGATGAGACAGGATACCCCTGTTGGTCAATTTTTGGTCGCCTGTCCTGTCCGCTCCTCCCCATAGATGGGACCCCTGCTACGCTTTTCTGCTTCCAACCCTCCACCAGGGCAAATAATGAAATTAGCTGACCTTGGTTGTTATAGCAATAAATGTAAGGAAAAGCCTCTTTGCACACCATTCCTTGGCATAATCAGGTCTTATCACTCTTAGAGTGAACAGTTTTCTGCACAATACGCTGTTGATTTCAGAGAGTTAGAAGAGGTCTAGCTAAGAAGTAAAATTACTGAACAGAAAGTTGGTTCTGTTTTACCTTAAACCAGGACAAATCTATAAACAAAAATATTTTGGAAGTCTCTCAATAAACTGATTGTGGGCTGACTGATAATTGATCAAATATTTTCCAGAATTATGACTCAAAAGAACAAATTAAATTAGACTTTTCAGTACAGTTAACTAGAAATAAACTTTCAAATAATGAAGATACACAACAAAGAAATCAGTGTGCAAGATGCAACTTAGATGAGCAATATGCCTGACCATTTTAACTAGGAGAACTTGCAACCGTTTCTTCCTTCCCTTATCCCCCAAATGAACAGTTACACACATCAAACTAATTAAGAGAATATTTATAGTCCATGAGTTAGAGCAAAGATATTTACCCATAGAACTCACAAGAAACCCCTTTCAAGAGAGCAAAAATTTAAGATTATTTCTTGCAAAATCCTGGATATTAGAAAAAGCAATTTCATTCTGAGTCAGTGGACTAAAATGAAAAATTTCAAGAGAATAAAAAATATTTCTATGAAAGTAAAGTAATAAATACAGAAATGGTTATATAAATAATAGATTTTCTTACCAGAATACATTTCACTGTGTGAATTGCACTAGGGTCCTTGTTGTTGGCTGCCCAGTGAAGTGGGATTTTTCCTTCAATATCAGGGATTCCGATATTTGAATCGTGTTTTATGAGAAGTTTCACATGCTCTGGGTTATTGTAGTAGGCACTCCAATGCAATGCAGTTTGCTGGAACACAATATTCACAAGTTTTACAAACAAGTTGAAAAATTAATATAAGATGAAAATTGAAGTTGGTTAGAACCTGAAATATGATTTAACTCTACTTTCACAGAATGAAAGAGATCACCTCGTCCAGCTCCTCTGCTCAAAGCAGGGTCAACTAGAACAGGTTGATCAGGATGCTGTCCAGTCAGATTTTTAGTTATCTCCACAGATAGAGATTCCACAACCTCTCTGGACCTGATCCAGTGTTTGACCTCCCTCATAGCAAAAAAAATATTTTCTCAGGTTTAAACGGAATTTATTATATTTCAATTTGTGCCTATTGCCTCTTGTCTGTTCACTGGAGACCCCTCGGAAGAGTCTGGCTCCACCTTTTTCACTGCCTCCCATCAAGTATTTATACACATTGGTAAAATCACCCCTAAACTGTCTCTTCTTTAGGCTAAACACTTGCAGATCTCTCAGGCTCTCCTTGATGTCAGATGCTCCAATCTGTTAACCATCTTTCTGGCTCTCGCTCCAGTATGTCTATGCCCTTACTGTACTGGGGAACCCAGAAGTAAACACAGCATTCCATCTGTGGTGCCACCAGTGCTGAGAAAAGGGCAGGGACCACAGGTAGAACCAACTTTAAACAACGGGTAAATGAGCAATCTTTTGTTATGCTTCAATAAAAAGGACTGACAGAAAATGCAGCATATGTACCTAGGGTGGGTGACAACTCAACATTGGAAAACAGGCTTTAAACAAAACTGAACAGGAGGCCCATCTACCTAAGTAAGAATAGGTACTCACTTTGCTACTGAGGTCTGAATCACATCTAAGCTACATCACCTTATGCAAGACCCACACTGAGAAGCCCTTATGCTTGGAATATAAGGATTTCTGGTAGAAGATTAACTGCTTTGTATGATGTTTTCTTGAACTATGGCAGGAGAATACTGTCCATGCCACTTAGCAAGCCAAAAGGGCAATGCCATCGGATGCAGCAATTTCAGACCTGGAGAACATATCTGAGCTTGATATTGAGCAACCCTGTCCAAGTCAGAATGGTCATCTGAAGCAGGCCTCAGCAACAGAGCTGCACTACTCAACTACTGCAGTGATTAGTTTGGTCCCTCTAAAATCTGGAAATCTCTTTGAATAACCCAAACTGATGGAGAAGGATATAACACTAGAGGAAGATGGCACTGAATACCGACACTGGACTTGGATCCATCTCGAGCAAAGGTTTTGACTTTCTGCACTGTCCTTGATTACTCAGAATTCTGAGGCTGAATATTACTGAATCTAATGCCCACTGACCCATGGCAGTCCAATAAAACATCAAAAGGCAATCCATCCTCCCACTGCCAATTCCTGACTGCCAGTGGCTTTTTATGGGCATTACCGATGTTCATAATTACATAAGCAAACCAATGTGTGAGGTTTTGTTAAATGGTAAAACATTGGTATATTAACAAGTATTTTATTTATCAGAGATCTCTCCCAACTGACAAGTAGCAGAGGGTTGTAAGATATAGAATGAATTTTATTTCCCATCTCTCTTCCCCCATCACCCATGCAAAATATTACATGTCACTTTGATTTGAAAATGGATAGAAATAACTGCTGCCTGACACCTGCATATAAGCCTACAATACCCTGGATTAGCATCCTTGAACAGTGAGATAGAATGTATGAGTTCAGTATCATATCCTTAACGTCTCTGTGAAGGAGGAAGGCAAAAAAGAGCCTATTTTTTGTGTTTGTTGCTTTAAGCTGTTAATTTAGTACCATAGTAACATAATGTGATAGCACAACCTTTTTGTCTATTTGGTAGTTCACTGAAAAACAGCTCATTCTAAGACATAACTGGAAGTGCTGCAAGGAAAGGTCTGATAACTCACACCCCATACAACCACATACAGCCTAGCACCATAAAGCATGTTCAAACCATCACAGCCTGTCAGGATTCGAACTGAAAAAAATTCCAGCAGTAGAAATTTGTAGTAAGTTAAGAAATGTTGTTTCTTAAGTGGAGCTGACCAGTATCCCTAGAAACTGACAATTGCAAAGAAAGCAAAAACTTTTGATTACCAAGAGGCCAATGTAGGCTTGGTTTACTGGCTTCTCTCACCTACAACCTGCTTTTCAGTCAGTTGCCCACATGGAAGTACATGTGAAAAACAGTTGTTCTCTCTCATGTTCAGGAATTATATTTGACAATCTTGACGTGCATAGTTGCGGTAAGGGAAACGAGTAACCTATGTGCCCATCAGGGTCAAACTTGTTGGACTCTGTCCCTGAGACCGCCTTTCATCAACCTGAATTCCATCTTTGCTACTGTGACTACTCATGACACAAACTGGAATAACAGTGCTCTACATTTTGTGGGAAATCTGCCAATGCTTTAACACTGCCTTGGAAATCTGCTGAACAACAGGCAACATTCCTAAAAGGTTTTGGCTGGTTTCCGTATACCTTTGTTAATTAATTAACATGGTCAGGAAGTCAGCATGACCTCTCCAGAATGACTGCCGTAATTATAGCCAGGGTTTCCATGATACATGTTAGAATATCCTGGAAGGCAAACAGTTGATTGCTAGGGCACAGGCTGGTTCAAATCCATTGTCCAGGAGGGACAGAAGATGCATTTGTTGGAAACCGGGCTTGCAGCTGTCGTATCCTGCTTCCTAGATGATAAAATCAGACAAGGATTTCAGAGTTTAAACTGTTACATGACTAGAAAGTCCAGTCCCTTTCTCTTACTATGTCCTCTTGTGGTAGAATGAAAACCCACTACATGAGACATGGAATGATGATGTCCACGAAGACTAGCCTCACCAAACTGGTACGTTGGTTATCAGCTGATCCAACTACACTTGATCAGGGTACTCACATTTGAATCAGTGGTAGATTAGTGCCAGGTGGGGGAGTTTTTGCACCAGTTCCAAGATCGCTTACAACTTGTAGGAAAGAGACCTTCCTGCTCAATGCTTAAAAAGCCTCCATTATCAGTAACGGTTCCAGTTGTATTCCATACCATGCCAATGGTAGTTACATAATTGTTTTTTGGTCTTCTTTTTGGGATCTACATTCACAGTGTCTCGCTTTCTGTTACTATATCCTTGCAGAAAAAAATTGTCTTAGGGAACGTTCATATCTCTGGGTTCTTTGAAAGAAGTCTCTCTCAGATTTCAGGATACACAAACTGCTCAAGCACATGAAATTTGCTCCCCGATCAACAGGTCCACAATAATTACTAGAAATCTGTCTACTAAAGGCAATGTGATCATCTTGCAAACAGAACACACATCAAGCATGCCAACAAGAGGGATGAATCTGTTTTGTTCAAAACATATGTGGAAACACAAGAAATCCTTTACCATAATGTCTGTCAGGACTGTGTGAAAGTCCTGTGCATCCTCATACCCTACTGTTAATGCTAATGGAGGCAAGTGTTTCACATCAGTTTTAAATCAAGCATTGCAAAGTACTCAAGAACCACACTAATTTGAGCACCTCAAAAAATATAGTTACTATACACTAAATAACTATTCTTTCTTTTAAAATGGGTTAGTGTGCTATTACTGTGGGCTGGCAGTCACCTCTGTATGAAGAATAATAGCCCATCAGTTGTCTTAAGAATTGTACCATTTTCCTTCTAAGCTCTATCATCTCTTCTGGCTGGTCACTTTAATGATAGTCCTTTTTAACAAACATCAGTAGATTACTTCCTGAGGCTCTTAGAAGCCAGCGTGCTTCTGAAGCAGGCTGGTAATTTTATTGATGTGATAGAGCATGACTTGACTTTGCAAAGGGACATCAGACAACTCATGACGATATATGCACTATATGATATAGCTTGAAAAGCCACCTGATCTCCTGGCCTTTCAAGTAACTGTAGTCACTACAGATGCAGAAAATTAATCTGAAGCACTTTATTCTAAGAAGGTAGTAATGTAAAGCTCTGAAGATGTTAAAATTACATTTTCTCCCAAGGAAGTCTGCAGTTTCACAAAACAAATGTCGAAGTGACTAACTGGTGCTCTGCTTCAAATGAAAGTCAATCAGCTTCACCATCATATCGCTCTCACTAAACAATGCACTCATAGAAACAACAGTGCATGTGCATTAATAGCAGACCTTCTGCTGCCAATTGGACCATTTTATTATACTAATAAAAATAATAATACAAATAATAAGCAACTTGATACTTTTTATTGTCCTTTTTAGAAAATCTTCTTGACAAACGGCATCACATTCTATCCCAGGGCAAAAAGTCATGTATGACTAGGAGACTTTAAAAATTGTCCATTTTTACTTACAGTGATACAGAAAAAAAGAACAGTCGACCAGATAGATACAGTCTATGGATAATTTTTACCCTTGAACCATCCTTGTGGACGGAAGTGAAGGAGTAAAGTTGGGCCAGGAAAAAAAAGGAGGTGGGGTATGGTTTGAAGGTGGTGTTCTAATTTTTGTCTCTGATTTCTCACTATCCATATCTATTTAAATTGGCAACAAATGAAACTAATTTTCTTTAAGTCGAGTCTGTTTTGCCTGTGACCGTAACTGGTGAGCAATCTTCCTATCTTTATCTCAACCCATGAGCTTTTTCAACTTATTTTCTCTATCTGTCCCGTTGAGGAGGGGGAGTGAGAGTGGCTGGGTGGGCTTCTGGGTGCTTGCCAAAGCTAACCCACCACATGTTTCTAAAAGGTAGCAGCTGTGGACAGCTGTGTCATTATCACCACCATTTTAGTGTCCCCAGATTGGCCAAACCAACCACCCAATGTTAGGAAGGATGTCTGCCAACAGCAGAAGGCCCTTTGAAGGCCTTCATGAAGGCCTTTTGCTCAAAGTTTTCTAGTGATTTGTATCATTAAATGATTCTAAATGTAGGGTTTTTCCAAGGAAGAAAAGCAAGATAAGAACATACTATCCAGATTCTAAGAAGGATCACAATGTTACAGAAAGACTTTGAGCTTAAAACCAGAGGTTTTTGAATCCTCTATTATTCTATGTACTCTCAACAAGAATGTCAATGAACTCAGTGCAATGAATTTTTACATTATCATCATCAGGAAAATATTAATATTTCTAAAGGTGATCATTATAATACGATGCCGTGGTTTGGGCCAGATGGGCCACTGAAACGAATGCCAGATGGTCTCCCCCACTTCTGCTACTGCTCCATCATCGACCATTTTGAAGAACCAGAAAAAATTATTTATTAATTAAATATTTTTTCCACACAAAACTGTTTGATACAACACCAATTTCTAAAGCTGCTACAAGTGTCATCTTAAATAAGCAGTATTTTTACCTTGTTTCTGTCCTGGGTATCCACTTCTCCAGGTGCCATATGTTTTAGCAATAAAGCTAAACATTTTGGGCTTTTGTGACGTGTAGTTAAATGTAATGGTGTCATATCCTCTAAGTCCTTCTGCATCCAGTTCCCCCTACGAGCCAGTAAAAGTTTCATGAAGCGGTAATTTCCCTGTGAAGGAAAAATAGCAGAAATTTATTCCAGTTCATCAAACCAAATGATGATACTGTTTAGATATGTTTACTGTATTACAGTGCCTAAAAACCTGCACTAAACCAGCTCTAAGCTTTGGAAACATCTAATGAAGATTTTTTTTGTTAAAAAACATTAACTCTTGATTTTTAAGTCTGTTTCACAACTTGGTATTAGACACATATCTTCCATTAGCAGAGTGTGTAAGACAGGGTTCAGTAATACCAAAAATTCTGCAATATTGTCAGACTTTCTTGATAGTTTAACCTCAAAAGAATTATGTAAAAACTGAAATAAGACCCTTACATGCTGGTTTCAGCAAGGCAGACAGTTATTGGATGAGGAATAAAACTAAGCATGAAGAAAGATTATAATTTCCAAAATCAAAGTAAGAAAAATAACAGGGAATGATTCACAGAGATAAAATGTACTCATCTGAATGAGTAACAAATACATGGAAAAGTGATTGTTTCTTACATTTTTTAATTGGGAACTGTGTAAGAGTTTTGACCTATGGTATGCATGATAAATGGATGGGACAGCTAGCTTCGTAACACATTTAAAATACTTAATACTCTGGACTTACTAGGTTTTCAAAAGAAATAATGTAGAAATGCTCCTGTGGCTAATAACTGAGGGTGGATCCCAAAGAAAACAATCTGGTTTTATTTCTCAAATCACTGAAGAAACGAGTCAAAAATTAAAGTTGCAATCATGCAATCATGAAGAAGCTGTAGTGATTTAAGATATAGCCAGTCTTGACTTGCTACCACCCCTTGCTTGGGGGTTATTTTCCATGTAAGAGTGATGCTACATACGACATTTCGATGCTTCCACTTCACTTCAATACAAACTCTATCGGGTTTTTCAAACCACCTTCAGCAGTTAAGTTTCAGTGAAGGACCAGCAACAGCTGGAGCAATAACTCATTAAAGCAAAACATCTGGATCTAACTCATGTGATCACGTTTTAAACATCCCTATTCTTTTCCCACTCTAACTTTTAACCTTTCGTGCAGTGAGTGTGCTGTCTCCCAATTTTGCTCACTGCCTCCCAGTGTTACCCAAAATATTAGTTTTTGCCAATTTCACACATTGACAGTTCAAGTAAAAGTATCAATTACTCATAAATATAATGAAAATAGAAAGCTCAGAAGAGAAGAGAAAAGAGAAAAGCTGCAGCATTCAGAGACAATGTACACAGGAAAGGTGACACTCAAATCAATAGAAGTCATGTCTTTGGATTCTTCTGCTTATGGACCTACCTGCAAATTAACATATATCAGTCTGCTACAACTCTTTCATAAATCCTGTACGCTAACTTAGTCCCTTTAAGCTGTCTTTGGAAAAACAATGAAAAAAAAAGGTAGCCATGTAGCGAAAGGCAATCAGTGCTAATGAATGGGGGACGTTCCGTACATCATAAAACTCAGAATTGTGGATCACTTCGTCAGCGGAATGGTAGGGTGGAGATGGGCCAAAGGATTCCAGAGGGCCCCACAGTATCCAGTGCCAGGGCATAAAAATATTCCAGTTTCCTTTTCCATAGCAGCCATAAACATCGGAAGGGCAGATTTTACATATGTTACTGTTCTGCTTTTGTCTAATAAAAATGGAAGAGTTGAGCTTTATGTGGGCAGAATGGATTTCACCAAGTACACCTAAAATAAATGAATGCCATTTTTTTTTCCTGCTACACTATTTTATTTTAAAATACAAAACAGGGAAAGCAAATCATGAATGAGCTCAGATGAAATAACCTCTTCCTGCTTCTACAGTTCATTGTCATCGGTTCTTGCTCTTCAGTGAAAGCCTACAAGAAAAGTCTGCCAAAACCCTTACCACAAACCTGCCTGAAAATGCAAACTTCTCTTGCCAGACACAGCATGGCTACTGTGCTCTTCAACAGCATTCACAGCGAGTACTGACTAATTCTCTTTCTTCTGCTGGGCATCAGGGAAAGCATAACCTTAGGATTTTGTCCCTTTAATACACAGACACGCATCAAGGCATACACTGAAGTACAGAGGCAGAACAGCATAATGTCTGCACAGCCACTAATCCTCGCAGAACACAGTCAAAATGAATTAATGATAAATCTGGGAATGAGTTAGGGATGAGAAAACTCCTCATTATTGCCATTATATTTCACGGGTAAATATAAGAAGAATTTGCAAAATTCATTAAAAAAGAAAAAAACTAGCAAAAAAAAAATCGATGTATCATGATGTAGTTGGGAATTAGACTGGGAGAAGACAACATTAAATAACTTGAGAGAATATTAGTCGTGGAAGAAATATAGCTGCTTTTCTCCATCACAGAGGATAATGCATTTGGTTTGTTTTCAGTATTTCCTGGCTCAATGTGCGTGCATACACATGAAAGAAAAAAAAAATTATTTTCTCTTGTTGATGGATACTTATTGGAAGATTTACAAGTATATTGTGCTTTTTGAATGAATTCAGATGAAAAGAAGAGTCAAAGTTAAAATAATACATAAAACTAAGGAAACATGCATTTTTATTATTAGTGTGTCTTTCCCTATATTGTATTTTATTTTTGCTGTTATGCATTTTTCCACCCGTTACTACCATATTATTCTGTTGCATGCTTAGCCACCAACAAATCCCTCTCCTCAAGAAATGAATCTGTAATAAATCCCCTCGTTTTGAAACACAAAAGATTCTGGTTTTTCCAAATGATTTAAGTTTTTTTAAAACACCACCACAGAAAACACCAGTACTTACATTACTTATTTGTAATGATCCTATTCATGCTCTTACTTCTGACTGCTATTCTTTTCTTTGGTAATGCCATGAATGTTGCTGTGTTTCTTTCACTTGTTAGAAAATAATACCATCCCTATCAATGACAAAGGAAAACTTCCCCACCTTCAGTTGATTACTGCTTAAGTAAATTACCCACATGTCTTGAAGGCAGATTTAATTTAGATCTTACTAGGCGGAGGAGGGAAAAAGTATGTTTAATCTGAAAAGCAGTTCCTAGTCGAATTCCTGAATTTTTATAAAATTCTTGTGTACAACAGCTTGCTAGTTTTAACTCATAGAAAATGAACTTGATTGGCCTAAAGATTCCTGGGCAGCATGAAGCGCTTTGCGTCACCCCATGGTCTCTTAACATTGACAACGTCTCTAAAATGATTCTGTTACACTGTGAAAACATTATGAGCAAGAAGGATTAAATACAGGTACAGAAAACTCAGTTTCTGGTAGCCAAAATTTACTGAGTCTTAAAATTCTTTTATAGTTTATTAAAATTATTTTTAGCCAAAAGACTCAACTCTGTATGCAAACTACAGCATGGTTTCAGAGAACAGCTGGCAACTAGCTTCAGCATAATCAGAAGAAACACTTCTGCTACTTCAAAATTTCAGCCACATATATTAACTGCAATGGAGCTTAACACATATTTTGGTAGACGGATAGTTCAATAAGCAATCATTGCTCTGCCATCAAGTAGTGACTTTGAAGAAAGTTCTGGACCCCAAGCTTAACTGCTAAGCAGTCGGAAAAAACTTTCTTTTCCTGAATGTTTCAATAGAGAAAAAAGCGATGGGAGAAACATCTTAGTTGGAATCAACAAATCTGCCAGAATTCAGATTATCCCTGAAATTGAAAAATTATCCCCCAAATTGCAAATTAATTCAGAAAAAAACCCCTGTCTAGTATTTTCTATGACTCTATTGCCAGGAACAAGTTCCAGCAGAAAACTGCCAGTAAACTCTTTTCTACCTACTTTTCCAGGCCTACAAGGCCATGTGTTTATTTCTTCATCCATCTAAAGCAGCTTTTTCAACCTATTCTCTCTCCCTGGCCTGCTGAGGGAAGGGGAGCGAGAGAGCAGCTGGATGGGCATCTGGCAACCAGACAAGGTCAATCCACCACATATGGTCACCTAAGTGACAGGCTAAAGAAAAAACGAGCTCTGTACTGGTAACAGTGTTTTTATGATTCTGATTGTAGGTTGATACTGAAATTACTGATGGTGGTATTACCAATGCACTAAAAACATCAGCCTCACACTTCATGTCATGCCAGTCTATACAGCCGGGCACAGTCCTGCTCTAAGTCGCCCAGTGCCTCTGTTTCAAACGCTTCCTTAGAACTTGGCCCATGGTACCTTCACTCAGCAGTGCGAAGATTAGGGAAAGAACATTTCTTTTTCCTTTCCTTGGATCAGTGGCAGTCCTCTTCTTCCCTAGCAAACTAATGGAGAACAGGAGACCTAGTATGTGACTGAACCTAACATGGGCATATGGGTATAGGGAAAGAGAGGTATTCCTGCATTGCTGTGAAGCCACTCTACATCTAAAGCCTTTCTGGGCCAGGTTTCAGCCTTCCCCCAAACAAAAAGGCATACACAGGTTCCTACTGGTCCACTGTCCAAAACAGTTCAATTTACTGCAACATTTAGAGCAATCATATTTTCATATTATTGTTGGGAAGGTTTAAATAATGTCACCCATCTCTACTAGCTGGCTCTCTGGTAATAGGTAACACAAGAGACCAACCAACCTAACATAGAAAACACTACCATAAAAATACAGCTGTGCAAATATTCCAGCACCCAAAATGAAAAAGAGGTTTGGATTCTATGATTTTTGCTCCTCACATGATATCTAGCAGTATAGGAAAGATTCAGAGTTGTTAATGGAATTTTTTACTTTACCTATTCAATACATGTAGATAATTTAATACATTCCAAGACACGTTGTTAAAGCCTGAATCTTAGACTAACACAGAGCTAACAACAAACTGTAGTTAATCCTTTTTCTTGTGAAAGGTTTTATTCTTCATGTAAGCAAAATTCTTCCAGAGATTTCTCAGCAAGTGTTAACCTCCTTACAGGTGACAGGATATTCTCTCCTCAACTGTGAGATATCATGCATGTTCCCTCTGAGACCCAGACAGCTTAACTTGCCAGAAGAGAGGTCACGTACAGTGCTCTGCTACATTTGGTAGAAGCCTGGCAATGCCAGTGGGGATCACTGCTCAGCTGTCAGGAAGTAAAAGAACAACAACTGCAATTAATACTTACTAGGAACATATTACTTCCTCTCCTCTTAGCTGGCTAAAATCTGATGCTTTTCTGATTCAGAATTGAAAAGAAACTGAATACAGTTCCTGTAAAATGTATAACATTTTCTTTCTGTGAACTGAAAGTCAAAGTCTGTAACAGCAGTAGGAACATTTAGAGTAACATCATATAAAATACATAAATGTTAAAACCTGGATTACTGACTATTGTAATATAAAATAAAACACCATCTGAAACAGAGGAGGTATCTTAATACCAAGTGTGCATATACTGAAACTAAGTCTCATCACAGACATCTCCTGGACAGTCATTAAGTAGATAAGGGTACAAACACTTTTCCCAACTACAGATAACACCAAAAGACAGTAGACAAGTACAGTTATAAATAGAACAGGAACCAACCCTCTTAATCTGTTAATATTCTTTCTCCTTATATTACTTCCATTTTATATGGCTAAAGCCTCAGCCTCTCCTGGACCAGATGTGGTTCTAGAAGAAATGGAAAGGATAAACAGAAGGGGGAAACAGAACTATTTCATCTAAATCCTAAATGAACGACAGCATATCAGTTTCACTGTAGTCCCAGATTGCCATTTATTATGCACCAACAATCAGGAAGACTTTGAAGAATCCCAAATAAAATTCTCCTGGGCACATAATGATGAATGATGCTTAAGTATTTTCCGCAGCAAACTTTTAAGTATTTCAGAGACATACAAGCTTGCTTTAAAGAGTTCACCTGGGTTCTACAAACATTCTGCTGACGCGCAACAGAGCTCCATGAAAATTTATTTCCCTTCTCATTCCACTACTTCTTGGTGAGTTAACTTGGTCATTATATCACCATATGCTTCTACGCTCTGACTAACCACTTCTACTACCCTGTGGTGTGGATATACTTCTTTTCATCTTTGGATTTTAAAAATATACTACATAGGTGGGTAAATATAACATCATTTGATATAGGGAGAAACAGAGCTGTACAAGATAAGGCTATGGGTCAGAGGAATATGTACACTTCTCCAAGCATCAAAAGCACATCCATAGATAGGCTACCATCACCTTGTCATCACTGGGTTAAGAGGGGCCAAGACTTACAGAAAAATTGCTTATTTCCCTATTCATTGCTGAGACCACATTTTCAAGAAGCATAACAATTCTAATCCATGTGAAATATTTAACATGACTTGAAAGACTGACTTGTAATAATTTATAATGTACGCACACGAGCTGACTACTGACTGTTACCGCACAGCTACATTTGGTTTTCGGAATACCTACAATAGGCTTGTGAAGATTTATTTGACTGTAAGGTTGCTAGAGAGCTAGCAAAAAGGCAGCCCAGCATCTCTATATAACCTCCTGGTAAACACAGCAGGAGTCATTAAAAAGAATGCCAAGCTGTTAAACCGTGAAGATGCTACTTTGGCTCCAATTCAAAATTACATACCTGCTTTCCCAGTACTGGGAACAGACAGACCAAAAGAACATAAAACAATTTAAAAGCGATCCTTACAAAGGAGGTGGTTTTTAAGGACTCTTCACTGCTGACAGTCCTAAGCACTGAAGATGCAGTCAGGGCATATGCTTCCAGCAGAACAGAAAGCCTTGGAAATATTTACAGATAAACCACAAATTAGAACTGAAGGTTAAAAATTACCATCTAGGTTACTACAGCACCACAGGAGTAAGGACATGCAACCCTTTTCAAAAAATTGCTAGAGATTTCTTCTAAGTGGAATTACCGTGTTTTAGATTTTTCCCCCTCATTTTTCTCAGTTTTCAGCTGGGTTTCTTAGCTTTTGTTTGTTGCTTTTTTTAAGACACCTCCACACGCACACTTCACTCTTTCTACCCATGAAAGTACAGTGCAGGTTTTAAAACCTAAACAAGCACTGGTATTTTTATCTCTGCATTCCCCCCAAAATATTGTCAGCTCTCTGCAGTCATTCTAGTTTGAACTCATTTGTTTTGAACACTATCAGGCAGAGATTACAGAGCGCACCAGAAGAGGTCACACTAAGCACCTTACTGAATGACAGTGATACTTGTCTATTGCTAGTGCAAATATCTTGTCAGATATGCCAAAAACTGCATTTCTCTCATCGATTAAGTACCTTCTCCATTAAATTAGCACATTGATGTCCTTCTCAGTCATTTTCAAATAATAAATTCATAATACATACAATAACTTGTTCTTCCCTCCCCACCCCACCCCCAACTTGCATTTTGGAGTATCATATTCTCAACTGTTTCAATTACTTTCAGTATTCTCACACTTTTGGTATCCCAGACACTCCAATCCTGCCTTTGACGCAGAGTAATGCCTAATCTTGTGTCACTCTGAAGTATCCTTAGAAAAAGTACTACTTGTGATGCTAAGTTTGTTAATCAAAAACATTGACTAATACTAGATTCAAGTGCAACTATTGAGGAACTCCAATATACTCCTGATCTTACAGTTCATATTTCAACTGTATTTGTTTTCAGGTCATTATCAAATTCTTTACCATACCTTTTGGGTCCTAATGTCCCATTTAACTTGCAATTTTCCATCTAGCACTCCAGTAAATATTTCCATGCAGGCCTAAAAAGGCAATCTATTGAACTTATTTCTAGAAAATCAGCTAGCAAAATATCCAGTTAGTCTTGAAGAACCTACTGCTGACAGTGTGGTGCACATTTTACCCAATTTTCTGTTTATGTTTACATATTTATCCCTTAGAAACTATTTTTTAATTCTTGCATGCTACTAAGGTCAAATAGGTTACTTCTTTCAGCTACTTTTCTTCCTTAAAACATTATTTACCAGCATTCAAAAATGTTATTGAATACCCCAAATTCTGCAATGTTACAATTACTAAAGAATGTTTCATTGATTAAAACTCTTCTGTGCCTTGTCCCTTGCTGTTTCTGTACTGTTAAAACGAGATTTATCAAAATCAGGCACTAACTATTGACCACAGCTCCTGACCAAGAGAACACACAGTAACTAAGCCTGGTCAGTCAGTGCACGGAAGACTGCAGTGGAAAGTGGCAAAGTGGAAAAATAAAAATCCCCACAAAAGCAGAAGCACAAAGGTCAACCTGTTTAAAGGGGTGTGTTCAAAGACAACAGAGAAGGAGTAACAGTGCTGCAAGTCCACCGTCCATGACAGTAGGGATTTTGGAGATCTGATAATTATACGTTCCACCATAGTTTAATAATTTATTAGCTTATTAAATTTTGATTTTTGAAATATATTCATTATTAATTAAGCAGCACTTATGTAAGATGTTTTAGCACAATTTTCTCAGTATACTCTCGAAAAAAGAGACACTAACAATCAATAAATCCCCTTCAGAGGAATATAATATACAATTCAGTTATTTTTACTCTTTCACAAACAGAACACTACAAAATTACTATAATTGTATTAATCGCAAAGTTAAAAAAGGTCTGCTTTTCTAACACTACACAACTGTAGCATTGGCAGTGATTACACTTTTTTTGTCTTTAATTATTATTCACGTTTTAGTTTTCCTTTTTAAATTCATAAATCATATTTAATAAAGTGGAGCTGGGTACGTAACAACAGCCTGAAAGCAGGAAAATAAATTGTATCATAGGTTATAACCTATATATCACTCTTGTACACTGTTCCTTTGGTTTAGACCCAGTCTGGGGGAGAACAAGAGCTGGAAAAGTGCATGGAAATTAAACATCATACCAGGCCATCGATCTGCTTTTCCAAAGCAGCACATTCTGCCCCAAATATACTAGTTCTTATTCTAAGGTAACAAAAAAAATGAAATAGATTGCTATGATTTTTTAACAGCCAGATTAAATATTAAACCTTTGAAAACCAGGACTCTTTAAAAGTAATTAGGATTTACATGAAGTTCAATCGTTGCTCATGTCTGAAACACAAAATCATCTATACTTCAATAGTAACACAGAAGTTTCTGAAGTCAGTATAAAACTATACATTATCAAATAATAAATTGTATTGTGCACTCAGACACTCACTGGGGTAAGATATGAACAACATGAGAAGTAATTTAGATTTTACCTTGAAACCCAAGCAGAATATAGCAGCCACTTTGCACTACATTAGCACATTTTACCAACAGATTAGCACAGACGTTGAGAACAGCTCTTTGCTGTCAGATGCTTTCAAGAAGCAGTGAAAGTCAAAAAACTTGAACTCCTTAATTGCTAGCTAAGCCTTTAAAAGATAAACATATCCATGAGCTTCCCATTTTAAAACAAAAATGGCAACTGAATTTAACCTGCTTATGCCCACAGAGTAGAAATGGCTGTCTTTGACATACTCAATCTTACAGAAAATAATCTTACTATATACACAAACACACATACTCACTCTCTCTCTTTCCAGCAAGCAGGTGCCGAGGAGAAGATGCTTCACCCAACAGATCAACTTGTTCACAAATTTTCAAAACCTGAGAATTTTAGTAACTTTGGAAAGAAAAGGGGCTGTGCGCAAGTTTTCTTTAGAGATTGTTTCATCTATTAGTATCCTTCTGAGAAGAAGCACATTCTCAGAAAATCAGACAACCAACTTAGCACGACAGGGAGCATATGAAGGACTTTCTGCAACCAACACCTGCCAGTTTTAGTAGCTTTTCAGGGAACAAACTAAGCACTTATAAAAACAGAAGCTGTGACTATCATACTTCTAATTTTATATATATAGGAACAGAATACTGTTCCAAAAGCAAATTAAATCCATACATCAAAAGTAGCATTTTGATATGCTTATTTTATCAGCTAACTGCCAGAAATCTGACAAGAATTCTACAGAAGTTACTAAAATAGATCCTAGCAAGTAGATATATTAATTAAATTGCAAATAAGAATTATTTAGTTATAAAGTAACAACACGTGTTTTGAAAAATTATCTATGCATGAAATAGTGAAACGTCTTGATTTCTAGTACAATGAAACTGAATTACTACTGCCTGGTTACAACAGCTATAAGCCCTGTAAGAGCTACCTTCTAAAGGTATATGACCGCACTGTTCTTGCACTCCTTGAATATTAGTAATTTTTTTTAACAGTTCCTCAAAAAAATAAAATAAATTCAGTATAGCTACTTAAAACCTCAATTTCTAGTTAAAAAGTAAAGTCACCATCAAAATAGCAGGCTGCCTCTCTGGTTATCACCTGTTACATTGCCATATAGGTTCAACACACACAATATTCTTATTTGAGCAAAGAAGCTCATGACAAAGTTTATGTAAAATTTTGAATATGTTTAAATGTTAATACATTTTAACATATTTTAAATTTCAATTGCTATATCCAGAGTACACAAAGTTAGAATCACAGACAAGCTCCCAATAACTTTTTCCCTCATCTCCGCCCTAACAAATATGGTTTTGATATGTAAACCATGAATAGGGAAAGAAACTATTTTATCCATAAATCTTAACAGATTAACAATCTTAACATAGCAGGTGCAAAAATATTGTTACTGTTTAATGAGACCACACCAAATGAGACGGTGAATAAATCAAACTATTCCATAAATTTAAAGTAAGGTGATCTTATTCATTAATCTGATTGCAAAGTCCTACAGAACAAATACACTGAAGTGTTTCTATTAAACATAACAGTTATAAGGACATTCTCAATCCTTTCAAATACTCCCTTCAACCTTTGGGACATACGCTTGGTATGCTGGGCAAGAATTAAGATACTGAAGACTATAATTATTAGCTCATTTTTTCTGCATACTGTCTACTCACCGTGGTAGTCTATACTAACTATGTTATAAACAAAGTCAGCAGAGGTAGTAGAGAAAGTAGCCCTTCCTGTTCTCTGCACTCCCTAATCAGCTGGAGGATGACAGTCAGAAGACTTGATTTCCACATGCATCTTCTGTAAAGTTGCCGTGGAGTGAATGGAAACAACCCGTCCCTGAACAGACAATGAAAATATAATAATGTAAATTTTATTAATTATTTTTATTAATTATAGTGAGTTAAACCAGTATTTTTTCTAGCTCTGGAACAACTTCAGTCACAGCTGGATCAGTTTAATTCAAGAAAACTTGAAATCAAGTGTTTAGGTAGTTTTAATTTGAGCAAAACTAAGCAGTTAACTCCTTGATTAAAAACGTAACTGAAAAATAAAAGTAAGTAAAAGAAAATCTTTAGGATTATTGTTTTAGACATAACCCTTAGCAGTCATCCACTGAACTAGAGCTTTGAAAAAAAACTTGTAAGCTATTTATTACGTCTGCATGAACAAGGATGATGCCATGTCTTCTAACAAACCATTGTCAAATTTAAATATGTAATGTTTTGCTAATTCTTTCAAGTCAACCATAGCAAAAACATCACTGATTTTGACACTGGGTTTAACCTCACAAAGTACCCTTTTATCAACTTTTGTTAGCAGCATCCTAGACTCAAAAGTAAAACACTCAACTGGAGAGAACTCCTCAGACAACTGAATAGAAACCTTATTTACCGATTTCCAAGCTGAACATGTTCATCTGTCTGCCAAAGCATCTTAGGCAGTACATCAGCCAAGAACATTAGTACAACTTGAGACCAGTTCTGGCTATCAGACATTTTGACTGCAAGCAAGGCGGTTTCTGAACTTAGAGTGCTTCTCCCTAAAGCCTCTTGCAAGATTGGCTTCAATATCTTGGTTTCCATAGGAATAGACAGAGCTATCAACTGGCATGCAGTCAAAGAACACAATAGAGAAGACAACTAACCAGTGCTGCAAAAGCCAAGGTAAAACTGTTTCCCAGCATAAGTTGAAGGAAAATAGGTGTTTGCATCTTAGAGCCTTTGACCTCATTTATCCATGGTCTGTACATGGTGTTTCTGTGTAGTGTTCTCAGCTCTTCTGCTCTAAATTTTATGATCTACCTACAGAAATTAGTGGCTTTCCTGCAAAAACCACTTCAAGGATGAAAATGCAATTAGCATTCTCATTTCCAGTTGATCTCTTCTGCTGTTACTGGACTTGTTTTCCTGTAGTGTTCTTTTGAAGTCATTCAGGCAGAAGTACCCACAACACACAATCTCTGGGGATTCACGAGAAAACCTGACACACATCAGCCACATTTACAGGATCACTGCCCACCTCTTCATAAAGAATCAAAGACTAAGTTGTCAAGAAATATTGTATTTCAAAAAATACTGTGAATTGAAAGATTTGGCAGCAAATACTGACCCTCTCCTCCCCAAAAACACGAGTACTAGAAAATATTTACTACATTCATTTTCTTCACTTTAACGGCTTTAAGTTGAAGAGTCTTGAACTAAGAGTAGTGTTAAAAAATGAAGAAAATACCTCTCTGAAATATGTATCTTTCTTTTTAAAAATGGCATTTTCATATAGTCACATTCTTCTTGAATCCTAGTAAAGTTTGGATTTATGTCCATATTTATAATGTCCTTTCCATTTTTAGTAATTATCTATATACTTCACATACCCAATATTCTGCTCCAAGGCTCTTATTGCTTAGTTATGCATACATTACCTAATGCCTCCTAAGGTTCCCACCTCTCTTCCAGAAACATAACACAACTTAGGATCGTTGCTCAAGAGCATTTTAGCAATAAATAAAAAAAACCCTCCATAATCTGCTTACACACAGAAATTTTTAAATTGTATAAGCTCACACTTTAAGAGGACAAACCAACATTTTAGACAGACTTCATATGATTTTCTATTATTCTAGATAAGTTTCTATGCCATGTCCAGATTTCTATTTAAAAATCCAATAAAAATATTATAAAGAACAGTATTACCCATGATAGAATTCTACCTAAAGACCAAGTTCTCAGTAACAGCTACAAGTCCAGTCAAAGTTCTCACTTTTTACCCCAATTTTGTGCAGTAATGTTTCATTCTGGAAGCAAAGTAATTGCCATTGCTACTTAGCATTGCTCTGACCAGTACGGTGTCACTACTGCCTTGTATTTCTTAATTGCACCCCTCTAAGGACTTGTGTATGTGATGTCCTTACAGACTCCTGGAAGGAACAATGCTTGCAAAATGAAAACTTTTCATATATACTTATTGTTGAGCCTCTATTCCCAGAATTTTTTGTTATGACTTTAGCTGCTGTTTTATTTGAAAACAAATTCATGTCTTTTAATTGATTTAAGTATATTTCAAACATCTTAAGTCCTATAACAAGCCGTTGTGTGAAATAATTACAAAGCTACATACCAAATTCTATTTTATGAAAAAAGTTTGCCAGCCACAGTGAAATTTCCAGAACTATTACAGAAAAAAAGAGACAACCCATGATAAAAATAACCTGCACTAAAGGTAGGTCTGCCCTTACTTTAAAAAATTACTGAGATGAGACACTTGAGGCTACTTTTATATAGGGAAATATTTTATAGCTTCTATAGACACTACAGTGACATTTGAGATCTAAAATGAAGTCAGAATCTACTTATAGTACTGGTAAATAAATCAAAGCCTTAGTAAGCTACTCAAACTACATCCCAGCAGTAGTAAAAGTACTAGATTTATTTATCTTTGTTCAGACTATAGGCAGCTAAAATAATAATTCAAGCTTGGTGTTTCTTAAAGTCTTCCCAAATCTATATGATACTAGCAGAACATTGACAAAACGTGTCCTCTGTGTATATATATTTAAATTTAAACATTCCCATCAGAAGGCTCAATATATACAGATGATATTCCTAACATAAATTACTTAATATTTCAGTATAAATCATTCCTCATTAATAAAATTTGGTAGCATTCTTCATTAATTAAGAAACGTGTTGCAAAAAAGGGTTCCAAACTGCTCTACAAAGAGACCAAAAATTGGTAATTTTAATAGGAAAGTTAAACTAATTTTGTATTTTATGAAATGCTGATGTGAACTGTCACTTTCCAGGAAACAACAGAATTTGCTTATGTAGTTTATACATATCCATTTTCACTTGAGTGTGATTCACCTAATTCTCTTTAATCAACAATTTAACCAACTGTGTACAGACAAAAAGAGAGACAAATGAAAGATTAGTGCTTCTGGAGTTTGTGGCTGGCCATAAGAACTGAATTTATTTTTCAAACGCCTTCTACAGCAACAGCCTTGCATTCTGAAGACATCCTATCTAGTATACTATTGATCCAAATGACAAGCCTGAGCATCAGATTAAGGATGTGTCAGATACCTGATAGAGGATTCCTGGAGAATTCAGCAGAAAGGTGTCCTGTTTCAAAATGATCTATTGCTGGTACTACATTTATTGAAGCGTATGTGGAAACATTTAACAAAAACCTAATGCACTTAAAATTAGAATAACATTTATAATCACTGAAAATAAACGCCTTCACTTTTTACTACAGAATACCTGGGAAAAGTCACCTCATTCAAACGGAAATCACCAAACAGTTCAGAAAACTGAACTAAACCAAACTGATGAGCTAATACTAGTGATAGTCCTGTTTTAATTTGTCAGTGCCAAATCCAGACACAAACAAGTAAGCAGCTTCTCAGTCCCAACAACAATATTTCCTCTCATAACCATAAAAGATCACTCGTGAGGTCAGCTGCAGAGGGGCAATTAATGCAAGAATGATGTTTTATAAAGGACACTCAAACAGGGAGATGCCTTTGCCTGTAAAGCTATTTTTTAAGGTACAGACTTGGCAGCAGACATCAATGTCCTGGGAGAAGAGCTGGGCAAGTCACTTGTGCATCGAGGGATGCCACAATACTAATGCTAAAGGAACAGCAATAAGCAAAACAAAATGAAATCTATTCAGATATGAACTGTAACACTCCAAGTACAGTTTACAAGTTTATAAAGAATCACAGTTTTAAAACGCAACCATTGATTTTCAAACTCAAATGCTGGAGAATTTTTCACCTCTCCTTTGAATAAAACAAAATGAGAGAGAGGGGACAGCCATTTGATAACAGTATGTAAAAGAGACCTAGCAGTTGAAAACCAGGATAACTAAGTTAACTTAAAACAGCCAAACATCAAGCAATGTGGAGTAACGTTCTGTAGAAAAAGCACTGCTTATATCTGTACAAAGCACTTGCTTTTGCTGGGCAAAATTTTGCCTAACTATCCTAACGCATGTCTTCATCCTGTTCCATTCTAGTCCGTCTTCCCAACAAAATATCTGAGTTCAAATTATGCAGCAGTATTTTTTTTTCCAGCCTTACGTTGTCACTTAAGATGGTTTTTTTTAAGGACAAGATCACTTTATCTTCCCATTCTTTTAACTGACTTTCTTCATAAACTATTATGATTTATTTTATTTGTTGATATCAGACTGAAAAATTATCGCCACAGAAGAGAACTGAGAAAAGATCTGAAAAAGTAACAATGGGCAACTCATCAGCCCAGATACTCTTCTAAAGTTTACTCACAAAAGTATGACCGTGAATTTGATAGTTGAAAATAAAGCAATTCTATCAGCTTGCTGTACAGATATTTAAGGTATTCCATATGCTATGCAGAAATAGTTCCTTTTCACTGGGAAACACTATACAAACAGTGCTGTTCTATGTTCTGCCACCAAGGCTTGCACTTCATTTATATTTTCAAAATCTTTTAGAAGAATCACTGCAGTTGGAGACATTTATTTTCTTATTATTTTTAATGAAATTTGAAATGCTTGAGATCAAGACAGATCAACAGAGACACTAGTATGATAATACAATATATGTTTTGGGCCTGACAATATCCTCTTTGGCTGTCTGGATCATGAAAGCTTATTTCAAGCACAGGAAACATGGTAAAAGAAGATAATAAAGCCAAATGGTGGAAGGGAGGAGAGTTAACAGAGCAAGAAGCAGAGCAGAGATGCGGAGAAGAGAAATTAGATCGTGCTTGAAAATGAGAGAGAATAGTGTATACAATGACAATAAGTCAACTAGGTTAATAAAAATAGCTGTGACATTGTTGGAGGACAAGAGAAAGAAAACAGCACCAATAGTGATGTTCTAGCTGGACTAAGAAGGGGAGAAAATGGAGAAACCACAGATCATTGCCATGTCAAGGAAATTGTCTGGGGAAAAACAAATGGGCAAGGATTTTAGTAGTAAGTACTATGTAAAGCTCTAGAAATTTAGATCTGAATAATGACACACTTGTTCTCACAATGAATAAAAATGAAGCAGGAACTTAAAGAAAATATTTTCAGAAGAATGGTCAGATTTTTAATAAGCTAAAAATATAATTTAAAAATCTTAAAGTAATAAATGAGACAGGGCTTATTTTATTACCAGGATTTTTATCACAGTGCTTCTATAGCACAGACTACAACAGAGTGTAGAAACACTGGGTCGGCTTCCTGGGTATTGTGGATACTGGAGCCAACCTGGCCACAGCAGCATAATACTTCTCTTGTAGCTCAGCAATCTGAGCTATCCTCACCACAATTAAATCTGCAAGGGCAGGCCGTTATCTCAATTCTTCATCTGTCTTCCTATAGCTTACATCAGAAGGTTAAGTGTGATTAAATCAGATTATACAGACTCAAAACTAAATACCAAGATCATAAAGTGAGAGTTGGAGAAGCAAGGAAATGAAACAGACAGGGAAAGATGAGGCAGGAGAACTGGATTATAAGAAAAGTTAGTAGTTTAGTTCTGTTAAAGCCTAGACTAGAAATGACAGAGGTACAGTACGTGTCAGATAACTAATCGCAAAAGCAAAATTATTCAAGACCCACGAATCCAGACTCTCACACAAAGATGGGTCTTTGAGAGCATGGCAGTCAATCTGAAAGGGGAAAAAAGCCACAATTTCTGACACCTTACCCATTGAAGCATGATAACAAATAATACGATCAAGATTTCTGCTTCTGAAATACTGAGAGCATTGTACTAACCTACAAAGATAAAACTGAGATTAAGGATGGGTTTGCCAGCATTTACAGCAGACCACCAGTAAATACACTGTCACGAGTCCAAAAGGCCATCAATAAGTGGTGTAGAAGAGAGATGAGAAGCAGGGGAATCAATCCAAACCAAAACACCAATAGTAAAACCACTAGTATAGAATAAATGATCAAACCCAGAAAAAAAATCTATGAGATTTAAAAAAAAATAAAAATCTAGAAGGTTATAAAAAAGAACAAAAATATAAAATTGCCTTTTTTAAAATAAGCCAATACAAAATAATGGGCTTTCCCCCCCTCCCTAAAAACTGCTATTTCAAGGTCATCAGCAGTTAAGGATACCAGCTCCTTGTAAGAGGTGGTCAGTTATATAAAGGATAACTCTGGGCAAGTACTATAATCTCAGGAAAAATATGTTACATAGGGAAAGGAGATACTGGTACAGTTACAGTTAAGACTTGCTTTGAAAAGAGTAACAAAATAAGATAACAAATAAAGAAATCACTATTTTAGTAATTTTATAAACAAACAAATCCTCCTTTAAAATCTAATCCTATTATTTATTCTGGTAAAGTAAATATTAATATTGTAAACCTTCTGAGACATTAATCTGAAAAAAATTATTTGTTCTACTAGCATAATGGCTCTTCCCTTGGGTTTATCTTTAGAACATCGCAAATCTTTCTCCAAGAGACAGGCAGAGAGCAAGGGATCAAAAGCAACAACTGTAAGAAAATATAGACAAAATTCAGCTGACAATGTTACCGTCCAATGCAGGACTGGATCATAGTACTTATTCTACTTCCAGCAACAACTGGTTATATCTCAAAAAACATACGGGTACTATCGGACTGCCAAATCTTTAAACAAAATATTAAAACAAAATATTCAGTCTCTTATAGCTTCTGCTAAGTGATTCCCTCCTTTGATGGATATTTTCCTCTCTTATGGCATAATCTTTTGCATTTATATTCCTAATCTGAAAAATTAACTGGCTTTTTCTCAAGACATAGAACCAGTCTGATTTGGTATCACACAAATTCTGTCTGTGTGTGTGCATGTGTGTGTGTGAGAGAGAGAGCGAGATACACAGGGAGCACACAGCACACATCCTCATTAACTGGAGAGATATATAATTAAACAAGAAGGGGTTAAAGCGTACGTTAGCCTGTTCTACTTTTCTATCTACTACTTTTTAAAAAGCTTTCATATGTCTTCTTCCTTGTTTCTGAAAGCTAACCATCCCTTCTTCCTTTCAGGAAGGCTGACATTTGACAGCTTAACATAGTTGACAGGGTTACCCAACAGCCCACCCTCCCTATTCTCAATCCAATTAGACCTCTAATCCTCCAGATGAAAGGCCCAACTACTCACGTTCCTCATGACAACGACAGCTATTGATTATTTGTCACTACAGCTAACACCTTCTCTGTCGAGGCCACTCTGATAGAAGCAAACCTACCAAATTAGACAGCACTTTATCTGCCCTGGAGGCCAAATGGCACAACAAGTAAAGGCTAATAAATGGTATAAAAATGAACAAATCATAACATTATGACAGGTTGATCGTTGCCAGCAGCTTCACAGCTCAAGCTTGATGCTCCGTTAGACCTGTTCCTTCTCTTTTCTCTTCCACTCGTGCTCCAACTTTGACTGAATTAAAGGCCAGAACAATTAAGGCACTTGACCAGCAAAGATAAGCTAGGATAGAAGTATCATCAAGGGACACAAATGTCAATAGCAGACTACCGTTTGTCAATAAAAACATTCCAGAGATGCAAATGCTTATGACTCTTCTCTCCACTAGGCTGTACTGACTCCCTTTGTACAGAGCCCTTCTCAAGCCCAGGCAGAAACTCCGGGAAAATTAACCCTAGAAAACCAAGCTTGAACTGGGAAGTGTTCTTATCAGGCAAGGATTTGAATCATTAAAAAAGGAATCCCAATACGCAGCTAAATGACAGAGAGACGTTATGGTTGTTATTCCATTTAATATCTATGAAATTTTCCTTTCTTTTTTGTGGAGTGATATAAGCCAGGAACACATCATTTGAATTTATCATAAATTTTCTTCAATTGTTTCTCAAGATAAAAAAAAGTCTGTTCCTAGGACAATATGCAGTATCTAGCAACATAAGACCTCACAAGTCACATCACTCTAAGGCAAACTGAAAAGCAGCCACAACATTTATTATTTTTATTGTGATACTATCCAAAAGCATTAAGAGTGAGATGAGAGGCACAGACCCTAAGCTGTGACTGTTTAATGTAACAAATGACAGGAAGAGAACTGTCTTAAGAAAATCCAAAATAAAACACCACAACCACAGGAACATTGTTAAGATCATGCAATGGCAAGAATAACATGAGTAAAAATACACAAGTTCTTGAAACAGTTAAAAAGCAATTAGTAATGCCCTGCTATAATTAATTAGTTGATTTCTCAACTATGCCAAAAAGAATGTATTTTCCACCAAGGGATTCCTACGCTTCTGAAATTACTTACTAACAACAAAATATTAAATCAAATCGCATTAAAACTTAAATAAAATAAAAGCTGCTTTAGTTAAAGAAGACATAAGACATGAATATCTGCTATTCGACTTTGGAAAAATCTAGTTTAACTGAGGAAAATGTTCCTGTGCAACATGTAGGTCATACAGATATAGGAAACTACATACAAGTGCAACATAATACTATTTTTAAAAAACCTATATACTATAAAAAGATTCATTCAGTAAAAAAAATAATCAAATTGTGTAGTATTTATCCTCAGACTGTTTTATCTTCTTAGGTTTACAAAAGACTCTCGGGGACGAACACATATCAATCGTTTCAATCAGACACAGATGATTAAGCTCTTTAAAAGATGGGCATATCAGTTCAGCATTATCACAAAATGTGGATATTTAAATTAATAGTTTGGCAAACAGGTCCTTTAAGATTACTATCGCTCGAAGGAAAACTGAACCTACAGGACATTTAGGTAAGTTGGGTCTCACAAAACTCAAGCAAACTGGTAAAAATACCGAAAAGTTGAAATTGTATATAATATTTATAGGAATAAATTTACATTATTACTATACTGCTCTAAAATGTGCTCCAAATATAATAAACCACTGCAAAGAGAGACAAAGATTTTAATTTTCAAATAATGAAGTGTACCATTTAATAGATATGTTTTTCTTTGCAGGGAAAAAAATCCTGGAATGGTTTTAATACCATTCTGTCCTTCCCAAACCCAGCTGAGTTCTGAACTCCCAGCCCAGAGTGCTGCCCACAGCCCCCTCTTCCTGTGCCGAAAAAGACCCCTATCAGCACACACGACCCAGACCTTCACACCAGGGAGACCCAAGCAAACTCATTCCAAACTCTTGGTCACACAAAGACATTTATGCCTACGGTGGCAACAGTCAGTCCACAGTGTTCTTGGGAGCTGTTTGGGTTTTCCAGCATGAAAAATTCCCTTATTGCTTATGTTATAAAACTCCTACTTATCCTACATTATATTCACTGCTATGGTCTGTTCTGAGTAGATCCTCATTCTTTTTAACGCATACCTTGTTTACATAGGAAAGGAATACATATCACTCTCCCAATTTGGTTTTACCTAGTTCATTAAAAGTATTCTCATTTGGACTTTTTTCTCCCTTTTATTACTTTAAGACCTTTTCTTTTTCTTTTTTTTTTTTTTTTAATCTTTACTGATGATGGCTAAAAAACCAATGTTATACTAGAGGACTACCTGGTGCCCAGTAGTGAATACAAATTACTATTCTTCATTTCTAATCATATCAGAAATGTCTTTGTATAAACATTAGACTTACTAACTCGACGAGCTGGCTCCCCCATTACAATTCCCGAGTTTTTTTCTGCAATACTTACTTACAGTAGTTGGTGTAGATCGCTATTCTTGATAAGTATGAATCTTTTCCATCATTATAGGTTAGAATCAGAAATCATACACCACTGTATTTTTCAAGTTCTGTCCCAGGAGACATGCCTCCCTGAGAATCGTAACTGAACATCCTTTACACATAGCAAGAATTAACGCATTCACCTTCACAAAAAACTCAGATGTATTTATTCTTTGTTCTACTTTTAAATTAGGTTTGTAACCCTCACAATTAAAACAAAATCCCTCATAATATGGATGCTACAATGATTGCTGCCAGTCATCAGCTGCCCCAGGCAACTGGATATCACCACTTCACGTGCATGTAAAAGAGAAGGCACAATGCTTGGTCCATCCCTTTCCACTTAAATATACTCTACTAGGTAGTATTTGTCTAAATACGCCACAAGTGCCCCTCCTGCAAATCCTCTCTTCAAACCTCCCCCATCCACCTTCAGCTTTCGCTTCTGCTATTCTAAATGGGGAAAAATAGTATTTTGCTATTACGAGTGGAAGCAGACAGAAGCATTCTGTCTATGGCAGGCTACAGAGCAAACCTGTCAGATATTTATAGTATAATAAATTTTAGTGTCTCAGCCAGCTTTATTTGTTCTCTTTCACAACCCAGTCCTATCCAAAGGCAATGAGACACACAACATTTTTTGTTTAGCCATGCAATAATTCCTTTGATGCTCAAAATGACTGCTGCAAAGTAGGTATATTCAGGGAGGTAGTCACAAATTGTAAGCAATATTTCAAAAAATAGCTTATAAGAACAACCAACAGTTACTAAAATAACTTAAAAGAATCAATTTTATATGTGCCACAGCCTACAGACATTCATACCATATTTATCAGTGCAGTCTGTAGAGAGACAAGAATCTGATCTTTAGCTACTCTGAAATTCTGATCTTGAACTTCAAGTCAAAAGAGCTACTTTGGCATGTAAATTTTTGTATAACCTTGTCTTAAACTGATCTTATACTAACATAAAAGCAGTGAGAAATCAGATTCAGATGCCTTGGAATCTGCTGTGCAACTGAAACCTGACTTGTAGAACAGTATTTCTAGTTTTCTCTTCTGTAGACAAGACAACTGGCCAGATTTTACCCCACAGTTTGACAGTAGAGACAGATGACTGCTGGATACCACTATAGTGACTTAACACTTAATGTGCAACCAACAATGTGCACGTACTTACCTTGTTATAAGGAATGGCAAAGTGTGTAAGCTGAAAACACATTGCCTGAAAATATTAGAATCACTTATTCGTCTTGCAAAGTAATGCCCAAATCAAGCTCTCCATGCCAACAAAACTGTTGTCAAGTTTTTACAGAAATCTGAAGTACCCACAAGAAGATGGGGTCCAATTGGCTTCAATTATACTGCTCTATAATGTTTACTATAACTGACTTGGAAAACCTTCCCTCTCCTTCACATCTGTGATGCACTAAATGACCGAAGATACAGAATTTCTGAAGTTGAACAATATACAAGGCAGTGTTCTGACCATTCTCCTAATATCTAGTGTTGCTTGATTTCTCAGAACACTTTCAGACCAATCATTTCTCTAGCTACATGCAAAAGAGCTTACCTAAGACTGGTCTCCACCAGATGCTTCTATCTTGTATAATTTTTTGTGTACAAACACGTTCCAAATCACTCTACACATTTCAGTGGACAAACAGTGAAATTTAAGATGCCCTGAAGCTATGTTGAAATGCTGAATTTCTTAAGAGGAGACAAATATTTTGATTTCAAGATCACCATTTCATACTTTAACATTTTGCTCACTGATCACTAAATCAAGACAAGTTAATGCAGAGGTAAATGGAAGTACTAATGAAATCTAAAGAACAGTCTGTAGCAGAATTAGAGACACATACAAGGATCCTGAAAGAAAGCCAGACCTGCTATTTATCACACAAAAAAAACCCTTCAAAGGGGTTCCCTTGTCTTCCCTCAACCCAAATGGAAGGCTGCTAAATTCTTATCTAAGATTTTAAGAATATTTTTCATGATGTCAAGGTTCATTTAGGAAGTTCCAGCCCTGCACCGTCTCTGGCTGCTTTATTATTCTTCCTCAGCAGTGACAGCACAACTTTCTGGGGGACCATACTGTAAATTAGTTCCCTGTAACAATGTGAGTTTTTTCCTCCTGAACTTTTCCTGTAGTTATTTTTAACCGTTTCAACTAGGCTTACAGCACAGATCAACAGTAGCATCAGCACAACCAACAGTGAAAAAGCATTTGGGAGCATGATGACTTTTGCCAAACAGGCAGAAAACGAATCGTTATTTTGTAGAGTTCATTTTCTGCCAACTCACTGAACAGTGAGCAGTTCCGCAGTTGTGAAAAGGGGCCAGGGGAAGGCCATGGGCAGGACCAACCCTTTGGTAGCTAGGTCAGATTATCTGTAATACATACAAATCACATAACAAGGAACTGTGCCTTCTGCCCTTGAGCATCTTCAGGCTGCGTTCACTAGAGACAACCTTTTGTTCGGGGAAGTAAAGGGAAGATTTGTATCAGAATTATTGTCTGTGGCTTAATTAAACACAGAGGAAACTATAGTCCTGCATGTAAAAAAATGACCACTTCTGGCTGGTTGGCCAACATTCCTGTTTCACACCTTGGTTTGTTCAGATTTTTCCCATTTAGTTAAATTGTACGTTCATAAGAAAGTATGACAGAATCAATGTAAAGTCCATTCATACTTCATGAACTCATACACACAGAATTAATATTACTCATTATGAGCTCTCCCTTAAGAGGGAACATCACAAAACATTATCAGCCTAAGAAAAAAAGAACGTGAACTGACCACCATCATCTCTGAAAGGCGCCATGTTTATTTATTTTCATGATGTAGATTGGGAAAGAAAGTTAGAAGTGCATGTGCAGTTCAAATAATGCCTTATGAATGATTTGAGAGTGTATGTATAAGCTTGCTCCAAGGCAAGTTTTATTTAGGAGCTTTTAATACAAACATCTTTTAATTGGACAAGAAATGAGGAATTACATTCCAGTTTTGCGTCTCTTGGACTACCTTGACTGTACTCATCAGATAAGACCGGGGAATAAGCTTTCATAAAATAAGTGTACTAATGACTACGTTCTGTTTCTAATTTTCTGTCATGTCTTATCCTTGCCACAGGCTGTCTTTTCTTACTTCCCTGTTTACTTGTATGATTACTGGAAAGTATACAGGAACAACCATTTTTTCTAGTTCAAGAAAAATTACAATTAAAAAGCATTAAAATACACCCTCCTACTTCACACAGAATTCCTAACTGCATCCTGGATGTGCTGCTATTTATCAATAACTGTGTCAGCAAAGAATTAATATAACCTACAGAATATTTAATGCTTCTAGATAATGAAAGCCACGTTTTCCCACTGGGGTGGTATTAATCTTCCTGAAGTGAAAATTAATATCCTCCTGAGAGGTAAGCATCCTGACAGATTATCTTAAAGTGCATATTATTAGCATCCAACAACAAAACTGTTGAATTTTTTCTTCTATCCCTGTTAACACAAAAGGCTGTGCTTGGGGAATTCATAGAGATTGTGACTTCCCCAGAGTAAACAGATGCTAATAAGTGAGCATCCTCTGTGAAAAATTCTGAAAGAAGCAGGACTGTTTTTTTTTTCCTTATATTAAACTGGAATTACTTAATGGAAGATAAATTAAAAAATTACATACAGGTAATTTGGCTTGGCAGAAACATTTCCGTTCAGAAGTATCGCATGGGTGTTTAAGCAAGTTGCAATTTAGGACTAGAAGCAAATTGCTACCAGAATGCTTACAAGTGAAAATGAATGTCTGTAGTTAAACTGCAGTCCCAGTACTCATATCTGTCTCCACATCATGATTATTTCACAATAATCTAAGTTCTACCAGCTTAAAAGATCTGTACCCACATAGTAATACAATTCCTCAGTGTGAAATCACTGGCAAATTATGTTAATTATTTTACTTCTGTTGCAATCAGTCACTGTTTCAGCTCCCAGTAAATTACATCCATGTTCATGAAGTCACAACTGTCCTCAAACTCCTATAGCAATCTTCACAGGTGCACTCCTGCATTAATTTGTATCATTTTCTGGTAGGTTTGGGGGGGTCTTTTTTGTTTGATTGTTTTTTAATTTAAACTTTCTGAAGCTGATTTAACCTCTCTCTTTTTTTTTTTTTTAAAGGGTGTGCACCCTTTCAAAATTGCTTGGGAGATCTGCCCATTTTAACAAGAGAGACCAAAACATTCTACCTTTATAGTGGAACAGAAGAAAACCCAAGAAGAAAAAACAGGTAATTTCATTTACATGGCCTTCTGCCTACAAACACTGAAATATCTCCATGATAAGGCTGATGAAGGAAAGCCAGATGCTACAAAAGATGTTAATGAAGATTCAAAAAAGATGGCTTGCTAAAAAATGCATGCTTGGGTGAGATTCGTTTGTCACAATTTAGACATCAACAATATCAAAAACTGACTTAGCTACACAGTACTTTAGGAAGCACCATCTTTACTTGAGGGTGAATGAACTGCACCCTAAAGTGCATTAACTTCAAAAGTGATATAGATTACTATCTCAGATTTAGATGTCTGCAATGTAAATTTCTACAGTTACTTGAGATTATTCTCACACCATTGTCTCACATTGCACTCTACCATATTTTAAATATTTTCCATCAAGAGAAAAAGATATATTTGTTACATTTAAGCGAAGAGTTTTACTTTCTAGCTCCTTATTCATGCTAAGAATCTTTTCCAGACCAACAGATGTGTAAAGCTTAAAAGCTGTAATACAAAGGATGTCCATCACCAAATAGAAGACTTATTATTAAGAACATAATTATTATCATTAAGCAATCACTCACCAAAGGTTATCATATCAATGTATAACCATAGCTGTTTTCAAAAAGCATTGCTATTTCAAGTAATATTAACAGCTGAGATTTGACCCTACCTTATTGCCTTCAGGAACTTTCTGCAAAGAAAGGTGTGAGAATACTTACTCTTAATCTGCTGTCTAAGAAAGGTGGCTAGGTGGACCAATAAGTAAGGGAATATCCTAACTCTTACTTCCAGAATGACATTAATGAAGTCTGAGACAGAGAGATTACAAGAACCCTTTGCTGAGAAGCTCATACATCTTTCCAGGTAACTATTGCTTTATAGACATGCTCCAGTGACAAAAGCGATTTGGACACACTATGGCAAGATAGGGATGACATAGTGACTTTGAGTTCTGAGTTTCTCAGTTTCCTCATTAATTGGTAAAGATGACATAGATACTAAAACCGCATTAGACAGGGTTATTGAAATTATCAGATCACCTTCACTTTTTACCTATGTTGAAACCCTTGGAACTGAAAGAACATGGAATAGCGTGGGTCAGTCTGTGTAGTTATGCTATCAGAAATATTTTTGATAGAGACTATGAAAAGCATTTATATCAAGTGCAGAAATTTTGATACTGTTAGCATTTCTAATGGGAGAGTCACCATCTTGAATCTAAACGCATGAAGGAAGATATTCAGCTTCCCTCTGTTGAAGACGGCTAAATCATTCTTTCTTTTTGGCGTTCGAAGAATATCTTCTTACAAACTCTTTGCCTCTGAGACAGTTCTGTGGCTCCCAAATACAGCAGAGACCATTTTTTGTCAAATCAACTGCAAGATTGTTTCCGAGGAACAGCTGTAAGGAACATGTAAAGGAAGCCTGTAGAATGATAACCTAAACAGACTTACATATTCTGGCAACAAACTCTAGCCCTCAGGATACCTGCTGTGATCTGATGAGTAAGGTGTTCCAGAAGCACTCCCAAGAGACAGCAAAAAAAATGTCAGAAGTAATTCTAGTACCTAGAGAGGAAGGTTCCTACTCTGGAAACCTAACTTTATTTTACAACCATCTGCTTTAGTTGAGAATGTGTGTGCGTAAAAGCATTTTCTCTTTTCTGCCTCTTCACTGGTTGCATGTAAAGGTCTGTGCATTAATCTTAACCTCTCTCCAAAGCAAATGAAAATTAGGATGCAACTCAAGTGCAATTTGGAATCTGAAATCCCCGAGCACTTGTCATTCTGTGACTACAAATGAAAGGAGATTTAGAAACTCACATAAACCTGTTTTGAAGGAGCGCAGGACAGTGACTGACTGACTCAAAAGCTTGAACACAAAAAAACTATAAAGTGGCCCTGGTAAATATGTAGATTCATGATTCACTAACACTGACAATAAAACTTTGGAAACAGGTGATCTCACAACATTTTTCTTTTTCTGTCTGAAAGTCAAGTTTTAGTAATCGGTACTGAGGAAATTTTTTTTTTTTACTTTGGGGGAAAAAAAATAAATTTAGCCCTTATAAGGGCTAAAGAGGAGAACATAAACCAAACGTATCCGAGAGGAATAAGAAGAGTGCAAAACATCATTTAAACAGCAAAAACTGCATGGAACATGAAGTTGTTCTGAATTTTTATATATTTTGCAGAAGGCATACATGACAGAAATGTAGATCTTAAAGTGTTAAAAAGGAAAGACTGAAGACAAGATTTTACACACACGAAATGTTAATTTCGTAAGCTGACATCAATAGTGACTAACTGCTCAGAAGGCACAGAATGCAGTTTTACAAGCCAGCTAAGCAGTCAGCCAAAGGCAAAGCAGCTGCAAGGGCTGTTTCCTGACCACTTTTTGCCACCCCAGCACTATGATGGCACAAGCACTTACGTGGCTGTGGGGTGAATCACATCTATCTAGCCAGTACATTACACAGTAAGTGGGTGACTGCATAAAATCTTCTGCTAGAACAGCATGAGGTAAAGACAGTACCTTTTTTTCCAGCTGCACTGTCAACTGAAAACACATCTAAGACGGTCCAAGTATCATATGGTACAAACTGCCCTTTCATGATTGCAGCATGTCATAAAGGAACTGGAAAGCACATGCAGTTAAAGAGTATTATGCCAAGGCAAAATATCTCTTGCCTTGAATAGATGCAATACAAATATCCACAATATAAACATATAGACAAAGATATAAACAATAATTTATATTGTTTTAATATGCTAAAATGTATTTTAAAAACCTGGGGAAAACGTAATTTTTAAAATTAAGTTTTTAATATTATTAAAATGTTAATTTGCCTATCAGGCCATAAAATCTAAAGCCTGTATGAACACCAGGCAAGTATAATATCTTATAGCAATTTTTTAAGTCTCTGACATTGTTATATTTATGAAATACCTATCTTCGAAATGATAACATTCTCAGTGAGGTGGTCACTTAGAAATATTAACACTGGTACAGTAGAGACAAGGTTATGGTGATGACTGAAATATTTCATCAAGGTGTTGTAGTATGTAACCAAGTAGATGAATTAGCCTATTTTAACTCAATTATAAATTACTGTAACCAATTATGATGGTAGTCAAGTAATGTAGTGCATTACCATGCACATTTCAAGAATGCATCCACACTAGTTTTTAATAGTTAACATTTGTACCTAAGGAATTTGTAAATTTAAAATATTAAAGGAAAACTTAATTCCCAATAAGAGATGCAGTAACACAGACCACACAGTCCCTATTAACTCCGTTGCAAGTGTAACTGAACAATGTCACCCTATAATCTTCCCAAACGGTTCTCTATTCAATTGCATATATCCCTTCTTACTAAATACTATGGCCATACTATAGCTACCTTTATGTAAACCTCACTAAAATAAAAGAAAATAAAATGCAGAGTATATTAAAAAGTATATAAAACATCTGAACAATGTGAATTATTATGAATAGGAGACAAGCTATTATGAATAGAAATGGTTTGCTACAAAAATCATGGCAGGCACTCTAACTGGTACCAAACGACACAGCATAGATGGCCAAAATAAGTTCAACTTTTGAGCAGTTACAGTTTTAAGCATACTATAAAAGGTAAAATAGTAAATAAAAAGCTGTTCCTTTCAGTTCGAGTTTTTAATCTTCTTTGTGGAGTCTTTTTCATAGTTTGTGAACTCAAACTTCTTGGTTAGCTAGCCAACCCATCTTTTTTTTTCCTTCTCCTGTCAGTTTGCTCACTCTTGTGTGACTGTGGACACTTCCCCCAGCTCTAAACACACTCAAAATTTATTGCAGCTCTGAAGTTACACTTTGAATTACTTTTTATTGTATTGTTGAATACTTCCTTTAGCACTTCTTCAGTGGCACAATGTAATCGGACAATATTATATTATAGACCGAAATTGTAGAAGGAAAAACAGACAGTAATGCATTTCCCTCCTAGTCCTGGAAAGAATTTGGTATTCCCTACACTTGAAATTCTCAGACACGGCACTAGTATGCCGTATAATATGGCCTTATAACCACCGAAATTAATAGTAACAATCTAAGGAGTATCAGAGCGTACAAAATTTAGTTTTTGCTTAGAACTGGCTAGGCCAAAATAGATAAGGACTATTTTTCCTAGACAATACAAGTTCTTAAAACAGCCATGAATTATACTATCTCTACAGACAGCTACAAATACACTGAGTAAAAACATTAAAAAATAAAAAAATAACCCTCCAAAGATTTACCTTGGGATGGGCCAAGTTTTTAAAAAAACTCAATAGCGTTACTTGCCTCTAAAATAATTAAAGCCTCTGAAGATACAACATGCTTATTCAATACAAGAAAAATCTCCTTTATACCTGTTTTGAACGCCGCAACTTTATACAACGGTGGAGCACTTTTAATGTAATTACCTTTTGTGCAGCAAGATGGAGAGCAGTTCTTCGGCTACGATCGGCTCTATTAACATCGGCTCCAGCCTTCAGCAATGCCTCTGCACAATCCAGCCTGTCAGCCAATACACAGTACATAAGTGGAGTTCTTCCAAACTGGTCCTCTTTATCTTTCAGCTCAGAGTTTCCTTAAAAAAAAAAACAAAAACCCCACAGGAAATAATTATGTCTATGAATATCTATGAGTAGTATTTTTTTTATTAAGAGGGTACTTTAAAAGTAGTATCTTTTTATAAATGGAGTAATCAAAATAAAGGAGTGTAAGATAAACCCAAAGTTACTACTTTTTACCCTGCTTTTACTGACATTTACAGGACATTTCAAAATATATTTACAGAAAAAAGTACATTCAGAAAACATTAGTTCCACAAATACACCTACCACCAGTAACATTCTGCAGTATCATAATTATAAATAGTATTTAGTTAAACAGATCTTGGCTGCAAAGATTACTTTAAAAAATATCAACAGCAAGTAAACCAAATAGTCCTCCTGAAACCTCTGAACACTGTAACTAAAACAAGCTTTGAAGCCTACTCACAGCAATGTTTATTTTAAAAGCATAAACATGTCAATATTACATCAATACCATTATTTATTTCATAGTGCCTTACAACATGGAAACTACTACAATACTTATTGAGCTTTCTTGAATTGATAATTAGTAAGGCAACAATTAAGCTCCTCCAGCAGAGGCATGCTTCTCCTTTACAAACACAATCTTTATTCTCCCTGAGCATATTATACTTATCTACATAACCAGTAATTGTATTATTAATTATAATTTCTATTGATTCATCTAGCAGAACAGTCAAGTAGATTAAATGTGAATCAAGGGGAATATCAAGGAATAAAATTTGTTCCCTACCAACCAAACGGCTCACAAAACCCAACACTTTTAAGCAGGATATTGCCAGTTAGAGCTACCCTTTGATCACACACTTCTTTTCCAAGTTCCTTTAAAACTGTTGAGTGAATACAATGTCATTCTCATTATTCACTCTGTAATACCTTCTCTTACTTTGAAATTGTGATTTGCACTGAGAAAACTCTTTCTGCTCTGTGAAAAAACAGTTTAGGAAGCTTTCCAAGTTCTTCTGTGAATGCAGATATAGAAAAAATATTTTTGTTCTTCACCCATGGTCTCGTCTTCTCTGACTGCCCCCTCACCTTGACAATGCACTAATTTTGTAATTAATTTTTACACCTCTAGCAACTTATTCCTAAAAAAAAAAAAAAAACAAAAAAAGGCCTTTTACTCACGTTCATCTGCCTTCCTCAGGTTATGTTTTTTGAAGAACACCTTGCTTTTAACATCTACCCTCACGCTGCTGTTTAGCCATGCTCATTTCCCTTTGACATTCCTAAACATTTTCTTTTGCTAAGTGCTTTTGCATTCACTTCACACTGTAAGCAAGGAGTTTAGACTAATCCTTAGATGCTTCATAGCAAGCATTTTCATTTTAATGCCCTTGGCCATTTTTAGAGCACACAACTATAGCAGGCTGCTGTTGTATACTCTGGTCGAGAGTTACAAAATCTCGCTTAGTAACACTGATTCATGTCCCACACAACAATCAAGAACAACTCAAGTTCGGTTCTGGGTTGACCAAAATTTCTGTTGCCAGCCCATCAATGATTTTTAACAATTTAGTTTTACGATCCTATCCTCAGTAGCCATTTACCCAAAACGCATTAAAGTAACCTTCATTACTATTGTGTTTCCTGTTAATTCAGACTCTCTGATCTCCTTTAGCATGTCACACATATCCCCATCTGGTCAGATGGATAGTAATAAAATGTTAGTACTATACTTTTTATTTAGACCTGTAAATGCTACCATTAAGAGGTTTTTTGGTGTTTAAGCTTGCTTTATATGGTCATTTGCTAATCTCATTTGAATCCAAGACTGGCTTTCTGCTTTGATTTTTAACAGTGTATCACCACTCCTCCACCTACCTGGATTCCATGGATTTATCAGAATACAAAGTATACAGAAAAAACATTGTCCACATTGATGCCTTCCCTTCCACAGATTTTACATTCTCACTATATTATCGACTGCCTCATTTAAAGCACGACACCATATTCTCCCATCTAATCTTTTTAGACTTCCATGTACATAGAAAAACATATACGTTTGTTTTGTTTTTCTATGCAACTTCAACCAGTTTGAAGAGGACGCTGTATTTTCCTATTGTATTACTACATAAATGAAGATACAGAATACCTACGATTCCATCTTCTGTAGATAAGCCCCTGAGAACTGCACATACCCTTGTCAGCTTTTCCTCATTTTTACCTTTAGAAACCTCATAATGAGCATCACAGCAAAGTCTTGGATTTTTTTCAATGAATAAATGACCAAAGTAAATTGTTATACGGAATAAATATCAACTAATAAATCAAATAATAGAAAATTACATTTGTAAATTTATACAGGTGATTTTTTTTTTCCTGTGGGACCTTGCATAAAAGCTGCATAAGAATCTGGTCTGAACTTTGCTTAGAATTAGAAAAGATAAAATATTGGATATACCCTATTCATTACTCTTCACACTGAAACAAAAGACACCAAAAAAGCTTATTTATGTCTTGTTATATGTAACTACATTTTGGTGTGAAAAAATAAATAGGTAATATAATTTTTACTAACATTACGTACATATTTGATCCTGTTAAAATTCTAACTTTTATCAACATTTTTTGAGAGACAAGCTCATGTGTTTTCTTTAAATATTCACTTAAGTGTCATCTTATTTTCATTAGTGGAGCCCATAGTTCTTCACTTCTACTCAAAACTAAAAGTTGTAATATTTACTAAGTGCATTAGGAAGCAGCATGTCAAAAAAATAAGTCACTTTTTTAATGACTTACATGGCCATTAGGAAATAATTCGAGATGTAGCATAGGAGTTACATAGGGGGATCCAATTTTTTTTTATTTTCCCTAACTTGTAAAAACATTTGCGAGAATTTCATTTCACAGTATTACAATTTCAGAGCAAACTGGATCCAGTTTCAAGAGAACTCTTTTGTCCACTATTAGAAAGAACTATTTTGAATGTTGCACATATACTTTGTCTATACTGGCTTGATGGACGCACCCAAAGGGTGGCTGTCAATGGGTCCATGTTCAGGTGGAGGCCAGTGACAAATGAAGTCCCTCAAGGATCAGTACTGGGACCGGTCTTAACATCTTCGTCAGCGACATGGACAGTGGCATAGAGTGCACCCTCAGCAAGTTTGCCGACGACACCAAGCTGTGTGGGGCGGCTGACACACTGGAGGGAAGGGATTCCATCCAGAGGGACCTTGACAGGCTGGAGAGCTGGGCCCATGCCAACCTCATGAAGTTCAACAAGACCAAGTGCAAGGTCCCCCATTTGGGTCGGGGCAATCCCGAGCACCAATATAGGCTGGGCAGCAACTGGCTTGAGAGCAGCCCTGAAGAAAAGGACTTGGGGGTGCTGGGGGACGAGAGGCTCAACATGAGCC
>VWZL01000905.1:0-18740 GCA_013396915.1 Stercorarius parasiticus | reverse complement strand
CTGGTGAGACCCCACCTGGAGTACTGTGTCCAGCTCTGGAGCCCTCAGCACAGGAAAGACATGGACCTGTTGGAGCAGGTCCAGAGGAGGGCCATGAAGATAATCAGAGGGCTGGAGCACCTCTCCTATGAGGACAGGCTGGGAGAGTAGGGGTTGTTCAGCCTGGAGAAGAGAAGGCGCCAAGGAGACCTTATTGCAGACTTTCAGTACTCAAAGGGGGCTTATAAAAAAGATGGGGACAAACTTTTTAGCAGGGTCTGTTCCGATAGGACAAGGGGTAATGGCTTTAAACTAAAAGAGGGAAGATTTAGACTAAATATAAGGAGGAAGTTTTTTATGATGAGAGTGGTGAGACACTGGCACAGGTCATCCAGAGAGGTGGTAGATGCCCCATGCCTGGAAACATTCAAGATCAAGCTGGATGGGGCTCTGAGCAACCTGATCTAGTTGAAAATGTCCCTGGGGGGTTGGACTAGGTGACCTTTAAAGGTCCCTTCCAACCCAAACTATTCTATGATTCTCTATATATGAACATGATTTTATCCCCCTCTTCCAAATACTCTCCCAACATACAATTATTTCTAGTTCAATCACTTCCTGAACTGGACTTGGTTTCTATGTATTTAGTGCTCTGCAAATTGTAGGGGTTTTTTTCAATTAATTTCTCTATTATAAACATGTCCAGTCTCCTCTTAAGATTATGCAAACTTATAGCATCCACAACATCCACTGGCAAGGAGTTCCACGTCACAACCAAACACTGTATGGACAAATCGCTTGTTTTCACCTGTCGTGTCCTGCCTCTCACCATCTGAGAGCCCTTAATCCTTGTCCTGGAAGGGACAGTAAATGAACAGTTCTTATCCATCAGTAATTAGTCTACAGATTTCTAACATATCCTCCCCAATCATATCTTCCTCTAGCTAAGAGAATCATAGCTTGCTTAGCTGTTACCCAGCCAGCAGCTATTCTGTGTGGATGACTGTTTTAACTGCCCTTTTTTGGACCTTTTCACAGTTCTGTTCTAACCCTTTTGAAATGGAAAGAAACACTAGTTATTCAATATGTGGGCAAAACATGGATTTATGCAGTGGTATAACAGCATTCTCTACTTTTTTCTCTCTTTCTTTCCTAAATCCTGTCTTCCACCACAGCTGCCTTCCTAGCCTCTTCTAAAACAGAACTGCTACCTTTGCTGAACTACAACTGCCTCAAGATCTCGATAATGATCAGCTCAGGTCCATACACTATTTTGGAAATGAAGAAGGGCCTGCACGCTTGAAAACTTGTTGATTTTCTCCAAACGCATCAACCACTTGAACTTCTACTTTCAATTCCTACCACTTCACATTTGGAATGGAAAACAAACTGAAGTGAGCAAACAATAATTGTACACACCAGATAAGAAAATAAAGAAGGTATCGCTGAGGCTGTCTACTGAATTCTAGGAATTTTTCACCTCATCTTCTGTTCCTTGTTAATTTAAATACACTCCTTTTTTCAGGTCCCACATTTACATCATAGTACACTTGGAAAACAGCAAGAAGAAGCTATTTTGCTTCAATTGTTATTTTAAACCATCTTTGGTTTATTTGTTCTATAAATTTCATATATTGCTACACAGCATCTCTTGTTATTTAGATAATTGCAGATAGATACATATCAACTTTGGGGGGAACTGTTATTAAAATACCAGAAAAACATTCACTTTATGTATTTCTGCAGCAGATATTAAGCATGAAATAATAAAGGTAAAGGCCTTTAACTGCAGACAAACAAAAAAATCAAATACAACTTAATACTGTAATATACTTGCAGACTCTTCTTCACAAGCTCCAAACTTCCTTTGGAGAGCTGATAAGAAAATTAATACAGGAAGCTTCATGGCAATTCTAATCAGTTACTGAAAGAGCATCTGCATAATCACGATGTCAGTTAATACCACATCCCTGGAATAAGCACAAATACAAAACCATGTGGTTGTGCAAACCTACTCAACAACATATCAATACACTACATCCACTCTATATGAAAACACACAGGTACAATTTGGACATTGTCTAAAGTATACCAAACGATAGCTGCAGACAAGGCTTTTAACACGCTAGTGTCTAAATTGATGCTTCTCCATCTTATCCTAAGACAGCTGAGTGCATGCTATGCCGCTTCTTTCAACAGCTAACAGTATCACCGAACTCTCCTTTCCTGAAGTCTGTTTTGTTGAGTTTTCATGAGCCATGAAAGTGCGTTCATCATACCCTACGAAACGTAACACCTTACCTTCCAACCTTTCTACCCAACAAAAACTAGCAGTGGTGTGACTAGAAAGGCACAAGATGCTAGTTTCCCTGAGTACACATACTATAATTCCTCACTACTGGAATGTTTCCTTGCTTGTGTTCATGGATCTGTCTCTGCCTTATCAGTCCTTAGAGAATGTATGTTATAGAAATATGCAATGGCTCACTACACTTTAATAAAGCAAGCAATTTCCTCAAACTTAACTTTTGTTTCAGGGACTCCTATAAAATTACTTCAGAAATCACCTTACTCACTCATCCAACGACCAGCTTGCCAACACCAAGCATGTGTAGCATTTGTACCTGTCTGAAGTGAGCAGTTTTTAGAGCGCAACAGTTACTTGCTTTTACACCAGCACTGGTGCACTCTGTTGAGAAAGCTGGTGCAGAAGTGTGAGGATGAGCTCATTACACAACTTTATGAAAGTATTATTTCTCATGAAGAGTTCTGGAGACATTTCTGGTCATCTGAAACCTATGGAACAACATAATCCTATCCTACCACTCTCCTCTTCTTCCATAAGCCTCAGAATAACATGCCAATGATGATGTTGGAAGTCATGAATGCTTCCATTCTTATTGAGTTTAGTGAACCTCTCTACATTTCAGAAAAGTCATTAAACATTTTTTGAAACGCTTGTTTTACCACATAACTAGCTGATCCTTCCCATAATCAGAACTGTGTCATTAATGGATTCATGGCTTTGTGGACTTCTAAGGAGCAGAGAAGAGAAAGAAGTTCAAAGAGTATAATGTGACAGGAGGTTAACAACATTTCCACTTTTAGAGCCATGTAAGACAGGCTAACAGTGCCATAACTACAGAAAAGCTCAACTTGACTTTGTGCTTAAGAAAGTGCAGATGCATACATGACAACACAAGGTGGACAGAGCTTATGTAAGCCCAAATAAGCCCAAATATACTTTAAGACATAAAGCACAACTGTTTTAATTTTAATGTACAGCCCTTCAAACATTCCCAATGCTAGCTATAATCATTGTTTCCTTTTAAGGAGGATAAAGAACATACACATCTTTCAAAATACTTGCATCATTCTCTGCTTCCTAAGTAACCTCTCCTCCTCCAACAAAACTGCTTTTTTGACTTTTTAGGACACAAAATTGACATGTTTCTTTGAAAGCTAAACTCTTCCTCCCAGCCTAGCACTATGGTTATGCTTTCTGCTATCTTCTCTACATTATATTGGATAAAAGCAGATGGGGCATTTCTGACTCAAGCAAATCTGAAGAAACCCGAAGGGACAATGTGAAACTGAGCGTCAGTTACAAGTTGTCGCAGTGCCTCCCCCTACTTAACCATTACTTATTTCCTCCTCAGTTATTTCTACAGCTCTATAAATTTACCTGCTATAAGAAGGAATCTACAATACTCAACTGCAATCTGGACAAGAGGAAAGAGAAGGAAAAAAAAAAAGGCTGCAGAGATGGATCACGTGCTACAGAGTTTAACACGCACTTGGCATAGAAGACTACAGCTTGTCTTTAACCTGCTTCCACCTTTTCCTCAAAAGCTTCCTCTGGATACAGAGGATACATCAGGACTCTCTACACTATTAGGCAGACCTATATACACCATCGGAATTTTACAGTTGTTGGAATTTAAAGGTACTAGTCTTATTCCCCAGAATTATCACTGACATATTTTCCTCCATTTTCTGTACATTTTACCCTTCCACAAACAAACTCTAATACAAAACATCCAGGGGTAGCAGTGTAAAATTCAGCGAATACTTAGTAAAGCACCAGAAGCATCCTAATTACATCAACAATTCTATAAAACTGGCTACATACAGAAGAGAATTAATAATGAAAGATGTTCATAATTTCCAAATGAAAACAAGAGACACATCTGCATAAAGCGTCAGTAATCATACAGGTGAGAGAAGCAATCAATTACCTCTAAAGCAATTCTCAGTACAGTATCTTAACTCCATTGAAAGAGCTAATTCTGCATCAGAGAAACTCTGAAATATTAAGAGGAACTATAAAAGGAATATATTAACTTTTCTCAGATATGTCTCTCATGTATATGACAAACAGATGAACTGATATTTGGAGGACTTGTTTGATAAAGATTTTCATTGTCCTGGTTTGATCTTTAACAAACAAGTCCTCCAAATACCAATTCATCAAATCAGGCATTTATTTGTAAGGGATGAAAAACAACAATAAAAATCAAGAAATAACTACAAGATTCTGCTTACAAAAAGTTACATAATTAACGTTATCTGTAATAGGCATTGTATTACTGGAGTCAAGTAAATAATTCACTTTTTCTTCTTTAAGCTACCATGTAGAAAAAAGATTAGCCTTGTTGAGTCACCTGAAATGAAGGGACAGTCATACGGACACCAAGAGCTCTTCAAGGCACGTGAAATTTCACACCAAACTCTGGTAAGTCTACTTTGCCTTACACAGATAATCAGCATTGCATCATTCTTCTATTCAGCAAAACACGAGGCTGTTAAAATTTAAACAAGATCACTCTAACAAATTTTACTGATAGAGTTTCCAAGTGAAGAATGAGCTGCTATGAAAAAATATTGAAGTATTTTTTAAAATGTGAATGAATTCAGAAGATAACATATTGATTCTGTAGATTAAGGAGCATAGGTTCTTAAAGAAGACATAGCAGAACTGATAAAAGCTAAGTTCCAGTTTCAGACTACAAAAAAGATATGATTTGTGTATATATATTAGTGTTTACAGCTCATGAAACTGACAGGCCAAATGATTTTTGCAGGGCCACACGTGAAGTCCGAGCCTGTCAGGCCTTCTTTGAAGCCAAATTGGGCTTGACTTGCAAAAAGCTGATTTAAAGCATTTTCTTTCAAATGGTGTTATGCCCCGTTTCACTTCTTAGACTCGTGTACATACTGCAAATGCGAAGAACACAAAGCGCAGCTTTCCATGACCGTTTTGAGACAGCTCTGCAAGGTCTCAAAGCAGACCACAAGGTCCAAAGTTTTACTGGTAGGGGATGAAGCACTGAATTTTAGGTGTTCTCCCTTACCAGCAGAACTCAGGAAGTGGCAAAAAAGCACAAATCTGTCGAAGCGTCAAGGAATGAAAACGGATGATGACGTTCCACTTCAACCCTACCACCAAGCTGAAATCTCCCCACCCTCCCAGGCAGGGCTGCCCTTCCCCCGCGCTGCGAGTGGAAAGTTGCTTCCCCAACTCCGAGGAAAACGCGGAGCCCAACGCCGAGAGCGCCTGGGACACCCCTCGCCTTCCCGCCACCCGACGCCGTTTCCCTGCTTCCCGGCGGCTGACGGGCCCAGGCGGCACCCAGATACCCCAAACCAAAGGAGGACAACTTGCCGGGGCTGCCCAACCCGCCAGGGCCCCGTGGAGCCGACCCCACCCTCGCCTCAGCTGAGGGCTGACAGGGACCCCCCCACACACACACCGCCGGGAGGGAGCGGCCGCGGGCCCCACAACGAGCTCCAGCGTCCGATCGAGGGCTGCGGTGCTACGGGACAGGTGGAAAGGGTTAACCCTGCCTCGGCCGGGCGGTGGCGGCAGCCGCTTCCCTCCCTTCCCTTCCCTTTCCTTCCCCTCCCCGGCGCGGCGGCTGCGCCCCATAACTCACCTCCACCCCGCCCGCCTCCTCCCCTCACGGGCCGGGCGGGGCCGGCGGCCGGGGCGCGGGCAGCCGCGGTGCGTGCTGGGATGGCCCCAGCGGCGGGAACTACGCTTCCCAGCGTGCCCCGCGCGCTGTGGGAACCCGGAAGTTGGGGCGGCAGAGGCGGGGAGCGCGGGGCCCCGCGGTGGAACTTGCCCGGGTGTTTCCTGGCGACGGGGGGAAGTGAGGAGCTGCCGCGGAGAGTGGGAGCCGCCCGCCTTCCTCCCCCTCCCGGGNAGGCTGATAGGCTGCGGACCCGGAACGGGCCGGCGGCGGGGCGGGGCCGGGCCTGGGCTCGGCGCTCGGGAGCCGCCGAGGGCCCGGGGCATCGGCCTGGAGGGCGGTGGGGCCCAGCCCCGGCCCTTCCACGGAGACGGCCTGTGTCGTGCCTCTCCTCTTCGGTTCCCGAAGAGGGAAAGTGGGGGGAGGGACCGGGCCCTGGGCCCCCTCGGGAGGGGCTGCCGCGGGTCAACGGCCTCAACGGTGCCTCTCCGGTGTCCCGCTTGTCGCCCGCGTTTCGGTGCTGCCGCCCTCCAACGGGGAGGAGCGGGTTCCCCAGCCTTGGCGAGGACGGGGCTGCTTGTGCCTCCTTTCCGTGAGCTCGCCGGCGGCCAAGTGACCCGGTCCCAGCTCCCTGGCCGAAGCCGGGAAAAGTTCCCGAGCTGCCTCGCACCGTCGCCACGTTTATCTTTAGTTGTCAGACTACAGCATTACTGTATTTTTTTTTTTAGGCTGGCATTGCATGCATGACCTGAACCACCTTCAGGCTTTGCACACACAGAAGCTCAATCACTGATGCGTGTGCTTTGTGGAGATAAGCTGTGTGTGTTATATTTTATCTTTTCTTTTTTTTTTTTTCTTTTTTAAACAGGCTGATGTAGTGATTCTTACTTTTCTAGAATTGTATTAGGGCAGATTCTGGGCCCTTTGAAGCATAAGTGACTTGCAGACCTAAAGGAGACTTGTGTGAATAAGTTTAATACGATTTGGTTTTAAGATAACTAATGTGTTTAATCTATCTGTTTTAAACATTTGGAAAAGTAAAATTGGCCAGAAAATGAAGGAATAATTGGAGGTAATGGTAGACAGCTTTGGGGATCCAAAGGGAAATATGTAATAATATAGCTACTAATGAATGAATGAATGAATAGAAATGTGAGGACAAATACTTACTGAACAGAACAAGCTCTTGCTGTCCCTTTGAAATGTGCACTTCTACCTGGATAAGCTCTGGTTAAAATATAAACTTACTGCACGGGTAGTAAATATACATGATTGGTAGGATCTGAAAAAACATATTTGAAATGTTTATATACAGATGACTGTTTATAGTGTGTTAGCTCGCTATATGAGAGACTAAAGTAAAGAACCTAGTATTTTCCAGTCATATCTGTGCGTTAAAACAACAAGAATGTTGCTTATGTGCTAGGCTGGTTTTTACCATTGTTTTAAGTACAAACTCCAATGAACAAAAACAAGGAGTGTGTACTGTTTTAAAATGTCATTTAAATGAGCAAACAGAAGTTTGAAAAAGTGGACATGAGTTAATGAAAGCATTTTTCTTTCTTCATGGTACAGTTGATCAATGCAAATTTAATATGCATCCGTTAGATCTATGTGTGCCAACTGCAAAATAGGAAATGGCGAAGATATGAAATTTCCCCATGTTTTAGTTGCTGTTTCTTTGTGTATGGGTCACTTAATCCAATTTATCATGTGATTAAAAAGACCTATATGCATAAAAGCTCGAGAAGAATACAGGTCAGAGTTGTTTTTTTAAAAAATAAAACATATAATGTTATCTGTGTAATTCTTCATCATCATGTCAGACACGGCACTGTATTGTGTGGTGCCTAGTTACATACTTGGGTCAAACCAATGAATCATTCCATTCAGTAGATTTGTTAAGAGTTTTGGAAAAGTTGTCCTGAGCAGACTGGGAGCGGGAGGGCTCCTTTTTCTTTAAAATAGCTGAAAAACTCTTGTACAAAGTACGGTGTCTGTTTTGTCATGGCATTCAGAGAATCTGGTAGGGTGTACCAGATTGGCTTTAAAGTTCTGGTAACTTTGTTTTCCTTCATACCAACAGACATGAGTACTTAAGACCAGCAACATAACTGTGATCTTGGTAGGTGAGGTTTGGGAGAACACTCTGCTCTGCATCCAAAAGATATGCCATCTAGCAGAGCCTCTTTGAGCATGGCACTTGGCATATTTTATGGATAAGTGAGCTTATTAGTGTTACATCAGTGATTCCTAGAACAGAATACGATGATATGTAGCTGTGAAAACAGCTTACTAAGCTGGTCTTGCTTAGTAATAGCAATGAAGTTAAAAGAAATTACTTATATTTCCAGACTTTTGGATAAGCATATTCCGTGTACAGCTGATTGCAAGACTGAAATAAGAGATGCATAGTAATGTTGCGTGGCCCCTTGTACTTGTAGATTAAGATGTTTCTGACATGTTGGTATATGGCTTAATCCTGCGTAGGACAGATTTTTAAGATGAATCCCAGACAGTGGAATAAATGCTGACAGGACAGTGGCTCATCACGTTCTCCTCTAAGGCAAGGTGTGGTTCTTTGGCTTTGCTCTAACCAATCATTCTGTATGTTTGCCTCTACTTGCAGATGTGTATGCATTGCCTATAAAGAAAATTCTAGAACAAGACGCTATTGCACATGCCTCTTCTGCATGTGTCAGACATTCGTCATATTGCTCAGTACGTGACCATGAGGCTCATGCGCAGTGTTCCTGAGGAATAGATGTGACTAGAGGAAACCACCAACTGATAATGAGGGAAATGAAGGGGGAAGTACTCCGTGGTTTCTTTTTTCTTCTTTTTTTTTTTTTTCCCCCCTTTCTCTCAAACAACTGTAGAAGGATTTCCCAATTCTTGCACTTCAATCTGTGGAGGTTTATTAGGTTTCAAAACACCACTACTATACGTTTTATTTGTAGCTTGTTTGGAAGGGTGTCGTGGACAAACTGAGAACAACTACTTCTTAATATATTTAACACCACCTTTGGAAGAGCCTATTTGTCCGCATGTGCTCTGAGAATGTGAAATGTTGGAGTGTTTTCTGAGTCTTAAAGCTTACCTAGTTTTTTAATAAGTAGTAGCTTCTGTTCGCTTGGGGTTGTTATGGAAGCCTGGTGTATGTTCCATTTATGATTCAGTAGCCCCACTATCTATGTGTGCTCTTCCCTGTAAGTTGATGCAGTTTATCATTAACAGATAATATTTAGTGTTACAGTTGGTCTTACACTGTAATTTTTTATACTTTTAGTGAAGCTTTCAAAATACTATGTATATAACAATGCAACTGCAGCTGTTAGAAGCAGTAACTTAGAAGAGGCACTAGTCAATTAATTTTTGAATTCCCTATTAAACTTCTAATTGGAAAACATACTGTAGGGTAATATTTCTGTTTCTTGTTTGACTGCCGCTGCCCTTCATGTCTTGTTAAGAAGACATCAAGTACCCAAATGGTGAAAGTAAAAGGAAATAAAATTATGTCTTTTAACTTAATGTTAAATGCTGTAGTAAGTTGCCCAAAGAGAAGTTGAACTCTCTGTACGTCTTATGTATAGAGCATGTTTCTGTGCACTTGCTTCTCTCTCCTTACGTATTAACAAATTTTATAGTTGGAAATCATGCTCAAAAGGTAACATTCTGAATTTGAGCATTAGTCAAAGATTGTAGTTGCAGGTAAATTTTAGGCCACTGAGCCTTATACAATGAAAGAGGCTCCCTCTAAGAGTAGCATGGGGGTTCCGAGTTGTCCATCATCTGTCATGCCCTCTGAAGAGTGAAATAGTAGTGAACTGAGGACCTTTTTCTAGGTTGAGGGGCAGGGAGGAGTAGGGAAAGCTTAGACTCTCGTTATGAAGAATAGCATTCTTCTTACTATGCTGTATGATGGGCATATTTCCTGCTTGGAGTGCTCAGGAGGGAAGAGAGGAGAAGCCGAATTGATTCTTCAAACAGAAGACGCAGACAATGCTGGAAAATGTATAAATCCGTTATTGACAGTAGGATGTCAGAGATCCTGTTGCTGGCATCTGAAGAACTCTGTGGTGATGCACTCCATTTTCATTTGATATCCTTCCTGTTCTCCTCCATAATCTGCTTTGGTTGGGTTTTTTTTGTTTGTTGTTTTTTTTTTTTTTTTTTTTTTTTTGCAGGACAGCTTTCTTAAAGTAAGAGACTGGTCCTCATGCTGCTTTCTTGGAAAAGCAGAATTGCCACCGATTATTCTTGTACATGCCCAGAGGTTATCCCCTGTGTTTTAATCAAACCTATTTATTTTGAAAGACTTAAGGATTAAGTCTGCTGTTCAGGAGGACCAGTTGTTCACCTTGCAGGCTCTTATGTAAGCCTCACTTTCCAGATACTTTGTTTGCTTGAAGGGAGTTTGCTCATGTGAAAAGCAAGTATACAAATATGCTGCAAATTTTACACCAGAGCTTCTTCACAAGGTCTTCCAGAGAGTCTAGAGATATTTTCAAGTAATGTGCACTTCAAGAATGGAGTAGTTTTGGATGCATTAGCAATAGGTTCCCTACCCCCCCACCTTGTTTGAGAGTGAGTTCTTAGAGATTTAGAGGCGGCACATAGGAACATTTGGGAATGTAAGCAGAAGCAATGTATGGTGTTGATGTCAGAGCCTAAGGAACGTTTTCTTCTGAAATTCTAAACTAGAGAGAGTTCCCCTGAGAAGTAGAGGAGGGCAGGTGCATTTTAGAAACAAAGTGAGATCAGATTTCCTTCTGAGAGTTCTGCCTTTGCACTTCTTTCTTCCCCACTATGTCTTTGTTCATCAGAAGCATGCTAACCATTGGTGGAAACATACATAATTTTCTTTTTCAAAATTGTTAGATAAGCCAACTGCTCATATAATCTGATTTAATAAAAATGTTTATAACTGAGATTTTTTTAAAGTTTGTTTAACTTTATTTTTTTAAATTTACTGGCTGTGGGGTATTTAATTTTACATTGTTAAAGGTTATTCTCTAAAGCCATTGCTATACTCAGCACAAACAGGATATTTTTTTTGCTGCCAGCTGAGGATACTGTATCTCACCACACCAGTTGTAGGATCCTGTCCATATTAAGTTACGCTTTGGTGATTACAAAAAGTGACAAACTATACTGCAAGAGTGTTCCATATTTTTTCCTTCTTTCATGTATGCTACTACTAAGAAACTGACCACTCTGATAATACACCCTTTGAGAGCCATTCATGCCATTAAAATGTGTGCAAAGTTCCAGTACTGTGCCCTCCAGATAAGCACTTGTTACTTGCAGCCTTTTCTAGGAATGAACCAAACCTGGAGACTCCTTCACGTGCATGCACATACACCTTTAACCTGGTTGCGATCCACAAGATCTGCTCTTTGTGTAGCTGATAGAACACAAATGTTATCTTGTTGGCTGCACTGGCACTAAGCAAAATGCAGTGCAGTGGTCTGTATCTTAAACCATCTACCAAATAGTGAAAGCACTGAGGACAGTAAATGTTTTGGGGTTTCTTCCCTTCCCTTGTTCTTGATCTACGTTAGTTTGACTTTAGCAAGAAAGCTTGCTAAAGGATACTCACAATACAGAAGTATTGTGAGTCTCACTGCATTTACCTGATAGGGTCAAGTTGCAGAGTTTTAAGTTTTGGTTGCCACTGGAAGTTTGATCATTTAAATTGGAAGGGACCTCTAAAGGTCATCTGTCTTATTCCCTGCTCAATGCAAGACTAACTTTGATGGGGTTGCTCAGGGTTTTTCCCAGTTGAGTTTTGATTATCTCCAAGGATAGAGGTTCTACAACTTCTTTGGGCATTCGTTTTAGTGTTTGATCAAATCCTTGTTGAAAGTTTTATCTGAAAAAAATATGTTTGGAGCTGCAGCTTGTGTCCATTGCCTTTTGTCTGATCACTGTGCGTCTTTGAGAAGAATCTGACTCTGCCTTCTCTATAACCTCCAACTAGGTCATTGGTAACAGTGGTAATAGCTTCCCCTTCTTGTAGTTGGACAAATGCAGTTGTCTCAGCCTTTCCTTGTATACCCTGTTCTCCAACTGCTGTTCACCTTGGTAGCCATCTGCTGGACTTCACTCATGTATGTTAATGCCTGTCTTGTACAGGCAATCCCAAAGCTGGACAGAATCCTTCAGATGTGGTCCCACAAGTGCCAAATGAAAGAGAAGAATCACTTCCCTTGGCCTGCTGGCTATACTTTTGCTAATGTAGCCCAGTATGCAGTTGCCTTTGCTGTAAGGGGCACGCAGCTGACTCCTGTTCAACTTGTCCCCTGAGACATTTTCTGCAAAGCTGTTTTCTAAGTGGTTGGCTCCCAGCCTGTACAGGGTTATTCCATCTGAGATGCAGGACTTTGCCTTTGTTGAACTTCATGAGGTTTCTGTCAGGCCATTTCTCCAGCCAATTGAGAGAATAGCAGATCTCCCCTCTAGCATGTAAGCCACTTCCCCAGTTCAGTATCCTCAGGAATCTGCTGAGGGAGCATTCTGTTCCATTGTTCTGGTCATTAGTAAAGACAACACTTCTTACACCTAGTATTGATCTGGAGAAACTCCGTCAGAGACCAGTTGGACATGGTATCTTTGGTTACAGCCCTTTGAGCTCAGCAGTCCAGCTGCTGTGTCACTCACTTTATAGTTCACTTATTCAGGTCATATATCACCAATTTAGATCTAAGGATAACTTGAGACACTGTGTTAGAAGCTTGCTAAAGTCAAGGCAAACAATGTCCAGTATTATTCTCTCATTTACAGAGCTAATTGTCTCATTACAGAAAACAGTCAGATTGATTTACTCTGTCTAAATCCATGCTGGGTGGATGTGGCTTCTTGAAAGGAAATTTGCCTCCATAATCCTCCTGGAGACCCAGGAAAATGCATTTAGTTGGTTCTGTGGCTCCATGTATGTCCAGTGTGCTTAAGAGCTTTCTAACTTGGTCTTCCACTCATGTGGGTAATGCTTCTCTTCCCTTGTACTCTACTACTAGACTCGGACCTCATGAGTGGAAAATCAGACAAACACTGACTATCTAAGCCTTTTTCATGTCCTTTGTCACTATGTGGCTGAGCAGCAGCAAGCCTACAGTTTCCTTAGTCTTCCTTTTGTTGCCAGCATACCTGTAGAAACCCTCCATGTTACTCTTAACATCCCTCTCAAGTTTCAACTCCAGCTAAGCTTGGGCTTTTCCAATTTCATCCTGCCTGCTCAAGCAATGTTTCTATACTCCCGCCAAGTATTTATTTTCTTACTTCTACCTTCTGCTTACTTTTTCTTATAAAAAAACCCAAACAAACAAAACCAAACAATAAAAAACCCCACCTCATCCAGAAATTCTGTGTTAACCCATGTAAGTCTTCTGCCATACCTACTTTCTGCACAGTGGAGTAGATTGTTTTTGTGCTTTAAAGAGGTTCTCCTTGAAGATCAACAGGCTCTCATGGGCCCTTTTGGCTTTCAGAGCCATGTTCTATGAGTGGACTGAACTGTTATTAAGACTTGAGTGTCTCCAGATCTTGTCACTTTTTTCCACAGTTGTGCAAGGTATGTTTTTCTATTAAAAAATAAGTATTGTAGTAGATTATAGATGGGAATTATTGTAAGACCCAGTCATTGGTGACCTGTATCTGAAAGTTTCAGCAGTAGTGGCAATGAAATGAAACACTGGTTATCCCAATGGCTTGTCTCCTACCACATTTAATATGCTGGAGTCTCCTAGCTGCTTCACTTTGGGACCAAAATCAAGGATATGCTAACCCACAGGGAGATTTCAGGTATATGGTTTACTGCGTTCAATTTCAAAGGAAGATATCTCTCTATGGCATCCATTTCTTTAATCACTGAAACTTCATATTCTAAATGTTGTTCACGAAGCAGGAACCTGAGCAGAAGGTAAAGCCTTAGAAGTAGAGTCTAGTAAACAACCTGGTTCCTTGGCATGCTTTTTGCAGCCAGCATGTCTCCTGTCTTGCCTGGCATCAGTGATTCTTGCCTGGTTTCCATGTGTGTTTCATTGAGGTGCATCCAAAAAAAAAAGTCTGTAAGGATGTCAGGCCTTTTTTTTTATTGTTCTAGATTATTTTGAAGAGAAGTGGGGAGAAGAAAAGCAGTCTTACCTCTGTTGTAGATAACTGGCAGTAAAGCGTACGTTTTTGTCTCCAAGTGGATTCCTGTAGCAACTGAGCATAAACACGGAGAGAACTTGTTCATTAGGAACTCTGCAAGGAAGTATTTTGAAAGGCAAGGAATAGGTGCCTGTTCCAATGGTCTTGAAAAAGAAAACAACAGCTGTGATAGTGTTTTGCTGTTTCCCATAGCTGTCGTGATTATGAAGTGATGAAATAATTAACTTTCTCAAAAGCTTTACAAAGGGAAAGCTTTTCAATGATGTATCCACATTTGTAATCCCAAGAAGTGCTTTTTGTTTCTTTAGTCACTATCACTTCTGTTTCTTATAGTTTATTGCAGTCTCCTTTCTTAAATCTTGATGAAAACACTTAGCCCCTAAATTCTTTGCCAGTCATAAAAATTATGGATTTTCATAAATGTGTGTATGAAAATACTTTTTCTTTTCTTTTTTTTTTTCTTTTTCTCCTTTTCCCTGTTGAGTCAATTCACTTGGGATTTTGGACAGAATGACTGAAAGACGAATTGGTTGCTTCACAAAGGTAATTAAGACAGTATGTGGTGCAGGGGGTGAACAGTTAGGGGTTCTTTCCAACTAATGATCCGTTAATTAGTGGAGGGAGCTCAGCAAGTGTATAGTCCTCTCGGGAATTACCTTTGAATGACATTTAAAACTGCTTTGGTTAAGAACCTATCATTGCAGGGGGGAGAGGACTTTTTCTTTTTTTCTTTTTTAATATATTTTTTTTCTGTCAACATAGGCCAGCAGAACTTGCTAAACCGTGCAAATATGTACATATAATTAGCATTACATAGCTATTAAATGTTATTTTAAAATAATCCAGTACACAGCTATGATACCTTGCTGAGGATTTTGGTAACAGTTTTGGTTGCAGCAGTTCTCTGTGAGAACAGTAAGCTCGCTACGTGGAGCTGGTTAATTACAGAGCCTGTGTGTCTGAATCTTGCTACCAGTTCAAGCACTGCACCATGTGAATATTTTGATATTTTTAGGACCAGTCTGGAATACTTGCTTGAATATTTTTGTGGGAGTTGGCCTGAAGCTGGCAGGGTTACTATTCCTTGGGGGAGGTAAACCAGCAATGGAGCATCTCTGTGTCACGTTCTTTTGTGCATTTCAAAACAAGTGGCATGTCCTGCCCTCTGCATTATTTACTCTTCTGCTGTCCAGATTTATCCAGGATAGATTAACTGCATATGTACAGGCCCTTAGCAGCTGTTTAGTGTAGAAAGAAAATAGCTTTTATGCAGTCTGAAATTAGCCACTCATTCTTCAAGCTACATGCAGATATGGTCCAAAAGGTGAATTTTTCTCTTCAGAGCTAGGCAACATTGCTTTAATCAATGTTCCCCTGTAGAAGATAGCCAATGGATTAATTGTAAAATGTATCTGCTTTTTTTTTTTTTCCCCGTCGTGGTTTTGTCCTCAAACCAGGACATACCCTCATTTAAATTGGGAGATTTTTCCAATGCCAACATGTCAATTAGAATGCAGCTGTGGAGTAGTATTTCTATTACTGTTAATTTGGAAAGATCTTATCCCTTATCCTCTTATATGTCATTTTAAGGTAGCAAATAATAAATACTAACCTAAAAATTGAGGCAAAGTATTTGATAGAGACAAGCTAATGGATTGCCAGTGAGCTTTAATATACTATAATTGGTAGTTTCTATGTGTAGAATGGAAATTTGTGGAGCGTGCATCACAAATTTGTCTGGAATGAAGAAAAGAAAATAATCAAAGCAGTATAAATTAAGATGATTTTTTAAATGGATTTATTCTAAAGTTCAGATTTCTGATGTTAAGGGAATGGGAAGCTGAGGCAGCAAAACCCCATTGTATTTTAGAAAGTTTGTAATTCTGAAATTCTAAGATTGTCTTCCTCATTTGGTTTCCCCAGAAAAAGAGGGAGGAGCAGCAGCAACGCAAGACTGAATCTCAAACAGTTTTAATGTCTCAAACGGTTTTAATGTATGGACAAATGCTTTGTATGCTACGGACGGCTGTGTCACAAAGTGCTGTAGTTGTCTTTTGATAGTTGCACAAACCCTTAACCTCCTGCTGAAATATTAGGAGGTAATCTGGGGAAATGTGGCATCTCAATCATGCTGAAGGAAGAAAAAGATCTGTAGCACAGGGAAGGTCTTAGTTTATTTTTTTAAATTTATTTAATTTCTTAATTTTAGTTTATTATTTTATTACTCAAAAGTATTTTGGTATTGTTCCTAAAAGCTATAGATCTGAGGTTAACAAATGGGGGTGGCTGCATGCGTATTCATGTGTGGGTTAGTTCTGGCTGAGATTGCAGGGTGGAGCATGAGCATGTCATGCTAAAACTAGAAGAGGGTAAGAATTTAACTTGAACTGCTAATTGTCATCTGTACACTTGCTGCTCTGCATTGCGATTGTTGCTCCATTGTTTAGTTCTAATTGTCATTGCCTTCAGCATGAAACAAAGTTGACCCAAATCAAGCTGGCTGTGCTTCTTTGCTCTCAAACCGATTTTGTTATTCGGAAGTACAAACAGGCAGCAGCACTAATATGAACAGTACAGTTGTCCTGTTTGTCCGCTTGTCTTCCCTTATGTTGTCTTCAGAGGGGCAGTTAGACCGATATGTTTTGCTTCCCTTTGGGTGGATTGGGTGAGGATAATGACCCTAGCTGTGTCTTTCACTTAAGTATTTTGTTTGTCTAATTGTCACTTCCGCTGCCTTATTTTAACCCAATGCCTCAGCTGCCTAATTTAAAGCAGTGTGGATCCTGTACCTCTGGAGCCACAGGATTGGGGTATTTCATCTTTAACTGCCGGTAAGAATATGTGAAATGCAGATTTCTCCAAGGCTGCACTTTCTATTTTATCTAAATTGCTGCTTCGGTATTTCTGTCATGGAGGGCTAGTTTATACGTGTTTATGATAGCTCTTATTTTTCCATTTGAGCAGTTGCTTTCAGTAATTCATACCTACTTTTAAAACAAGTTCTAGCCTGAAAGGTAAAACTGAACAGGCTTGTCTTTGCTTAAAGTTACCACCTTTCTTGATACCGCAAAGAGATAACTTGATGTTTTGGAGCAGAAGAATGAAAAGGTACTCAGTATTGCAAATAGATTATATGGTTAATAAAAACATAAGCAGCCAATAGTGAGTAGGTGTTGAAATTGAGCATTTCACTTGAAATAAGTTTATTTTTGTCTTGTTGAACATTAATCTCAATATGTATTAAAATCTACTAAAATAGAAATTGTGCTTTATTTTTAAAGCAGTAGTGTGTGTGTAGGGAGCAAATACGGAAAATTCCATTATCCACTTACGTGTTCAACCTTGCAGATTATTCCAAGGTAGCAGACATTCATGTGACATAGGAAATAACTGTTTCTTGTGAAACACTATGTCTGCTTTTGGTTTCTTCCTCCAAGATTATGCTTTAAAGGAGAGATTCTGAACTCTGTGGCCACTCCTTCCACAGAATACCGTGAAAGTTTTGGTTTCATTCTAATATCCATTTTCATTGCTAGTCCAAGAATGAACAAAACATACATATATATAGATGTTATTTAAAAAAAAAATCTTCTCATTTCTTGTTCTGAGGCGGCCCTGTGTGTAAAGACTAGAATAAAGGGCACAGGAAAGACTGTAGAAGATCATAATGAATAACAGGATGGTATGGTGCTTTCTCTAATGACCATGTGGCTCTTAAAATACAGTTCCTAATAAGCCTTCTATTTAGCCTCGACTATTTATATGAAATGACTCTCAATTTCTTCTCTATTGCTATGCATCAAAATAATTTCCAAAATATTTTAAGTGCAAAAATGGCTCTGACTTATCTTAAAATGCACAGGAAAATACTGAGAAATGATTTGCATTTCAAGGCTACATATGTGATCTGTGACATGAGGAATGGAGTTAAGAGTACACACTCTCTACAATGAGTGGTTTTGGTAATGGGTTTTATGTGTAATATCAGTGGCCAAAATAGAGCACAGACCTTTTTCCTTGAGTCATTGAATAGGGCCAGCAAACTTAGCTAGCCTTATTAAAGTCTTGGCAAGACCGAGCTACCCTTTATTTCTGGATCACAGCTTTAACAAGTTCAGAAACCTGAGGTTTCTGGCTTTCATATACAGCAACAGCTGCTTAACTTGTGCTAATAATTTTGGAGATTGTATTTGTATTTTAAATGCTTTATTCGTTCTTGAAAGTGAATCCTTGTGGTGTTGCTAGATAATCAGAGCAGTTGGTAGATATGTGAAAGAAAGAGTTATTGGAACATGAGGTTGTGTTTTTTTTCCTAAAAAGCTGCACAAATGATACCTTTTTTTCAGGAGAATTCTAGCTTCTTGTGTCAGAGAAGAAGCTTGGTAAATAAAATATCTAAAGACTCAGAGTTTCCAGTAATTTCCTGAGGAGCTGAATTCATGGCTTTAAAGCTGTGAAACAGGCTTTAAGGTAGGCTTATATTTCTGAGGATGCGGAGCACTCTAAACATTCATGAAGTAATACAGTTGTTCAGACACCTGTTTACAACTGTTGTAGGTATATGGGCTGTGTTGCCTCTAAGTGGATGTTTAAGACAAGGAAACCAGTGTGTTATGGCCCTCAGATTATTACCCT
>VWZL01000904.1:1561148-1586580 GCA_013396915.1 Stercorarius parasiticus | reverse complement strand
CTATGATTCTATGAATTAAGTCTGAGGAATTGAAGCCGATACTTGTATACCATTTGGGGCAAAACTTCATCTCATTTGAAGATAAAAGAGCTCATCAGAACACGGAAGTTTTCCATTCGTTTTAATTGGCTTTGTATTGGATCCGAGGAATGGATTTCGTTTTTCTGGGCTGTTGATGTGCAGCTGTTCACAAATGCTAAATTTGGTTAAAAAAGCTATGCCTAAACAAGGATATCACAGAATCACAGAATTGTAAGGGTTGGAAAGGACCTCTGGAGATCATCTAGTCCAACACTCCTACCAAAGCAGGTTCGCCTAGAGCAGGTTGCACAGGATCGTGTTCTGGCGGGTTTTGAATATCTCCAGAGAAGGAGACTCAATAGCTTCTCTGGGCAGCCTGTTCCAGTGCTCGGATACCCTCAAAGTAAAGAAGCTTTTCCTCACATTGAGATGGAATTTCCTGTATTCCTGTTGCCCCCTGTCCTTGTCCTGTCACTGGGCACCACTTAAAGTCTTGGTAAACAGCTAAGGAACATTTTTCACTGCTCTGGTTGGCTTGGCTTATTCCCCAGTTGGGTGCGATGGTGTGAGCATTAACATTTTGGACCCCGCCTCCCAAGTCCTTCAGTTTAAAGCCCACCTCACCAAGTTGGCCAGCCTGCTGCCAAAGTTTCCCTTGCCTCTTTTAGACGGGTGGATTCCATCCCTCCCTAACAGGTTATAGTCATCAAAGAATGTCCCGTTGTCATAAGAGCCAAAACCCTTGTGACAGCAACAGCCATGTAGCCAGAAGTTGATATTCATTATACATTTATTTCTGGCTGCCCCCTTCCCTCTGACTGATAAAATGGAGGAAAATCTAACTTGGGCACCACTATTTTTCACTTGCACACCCAGGGCTTTATAAGCTTCCCTATTTCTCCCCAGGTTCTGGCTTGCAGTGTCGTTCATGCCGATGTGAAAGAGTAACAGTGGATAGTAATCTGTGCTCTTGACAAGTTGCGACACCCTCTCAGACCTTAGATCCCAGAAGGCAGCATACCTCTTGTGACTCCCTGTCAGGTCGGCAGATGGGTGCCTCAGTGTCCTTTAACAGGATCACTGACTACTAGCACTCATTGTTTCTTCTTACAGTATCAGCTGTGCTGCTGGTACAGTTGCCCCTTGCAGATCTTGCTCATGGGTGTCTATAGCTGTTAAAGCTTCATATCTGTTTACGGTTGTCATGCTGGAGGGTGGAGTCCTGCTTTTGTGGGTCACCAGGGTCCAAAGTGCCTCATTCTCAGTGATGTCTGCTACAAGAACATGCCTATGAAGCCACCTATCTATCTCCATCCTATATTGTGGAATCCAGCTGGAAGCCAGGCCTGCCTGAATCAATTCCTTTGTCTGTTTTTCTCTCCATATCTGCCACTGCTCGTGGTGTCATAGCTGTTAGTCTTGTTTTTAATTTTTTCCCCAACATCTTACTGACTCTAAGTTTGTAGTGGGGCGCAAGCAAAACAGGTGTGGTTCGTGGAAAAAAAATGAGGTTTCAGCATTTGTTTCCATTCTACACTAGACCAAAAGACTTCTGGACCTTTTTAAATTTTTCATGGGAAAGGGGATCAAGCCTGTCTCAGAGTAGCTAATAACTTCATAGCTGGGGAATCACTTGTCTTGCTGACTCGCAGCATTCTCTGATAGTGAACAGAGATCTAAACCTGCATTTTCTGTAAAGCACTCATCAAGTGGCTATTTTCAGTAGATTTTGTCCTTGACATGAACTCTCATCTTTGACTTCAGAAGCCTGATGAAAGAATATACCAACACCACCAACAGTTTTCCAAGAAATGTTCCTATTTCAATCAATTGTAATTTCCAGTTTCATCTAGTATGGGGGAAAAAAGAAGAGAGAGTTTTCCCACAAGACACAATGCAGAAGTAAAGAAGGTTTTGCTAGGAGCAAAATGTAAGAAGTATTGCATTAGATCGGTTGCTATTTGCAATTTTGAAGTCCAAGATCTGGACAGTAAAACTCAAGTTTTTAATAGTACTCCATACTTCAAGACACTGAGCCTTTGAAAGAATATAAAAAGTTACTTTATATTCTTCATTTGCTCTTCTAGTAAAATCTATAGTTGCATAGCAATATATTTCAGCTTCAAAATACTTGCCTGAATTTTTCATGAACTTTTCTACTGATATAACCTCAAGAGCCACTTCCTTGTTGTCTTATTGCTTTGCTTTCAGCAGCCTCCTCTCCAGCTTAGTTTTGCCTTTCTCTGATTCAGCCCTACACCTCTTGCCCACGTTTGGTTGTTCTTAAATATACCTCCGTCATTTATAAATTGTTTTCCCAAAAGGATAAATTTCAGGTTCTGAATATTTCCTCTTTGTATATGAACTTGTTAGATAACTCTAATCTTTTCACAGCTTTCATCTCTAACCGTGTTTTTTCCTTCTCTTTCTGCTTGTCTATTTTACCATTACCTTTTCACTGTGAAAAGCTGTCATTCTGTGCAGTATTCCAGGGGTGCCTTAGCTGTGCTGAAAGCAGATGGCTTCAAACACATCTAATCTCACATTCAGTACTTTTCTTTAGATTATTTTTCTTGTCATCACTATGTGCTAAACCCCAAAGGACCAAATCCTTAGCTGGTGCAAAGTGGACATTGAAATGAATGTAGCTTCATGAATTACACTAGCTGTAGCACCATCTCTGTGTCATTGCCATTTTGCTGAATAGAGTTAAAAGCCCAATATTCTTAACTAATGGAAAATTGTTTCTAGGGATATGAGCTCAGTTAATGCAGAATGGTGTTGATCAATAATTTTTATCTTCTGAGAGACTGACCCTCAGCTAACAGAAAGTGTGCAGTGTAGAGGACTTAGTGCTTTCACGTGGTTGTTCATTGAAAACTTATTCCTGTGAAGCGTCCTGAGTGAAGGCAACACATGTTGAAGGGGCATGTTGAGATGCTGATTAGTAACTCTACTGTATGAAGGCTGCTGAAGAAGCTGCAAATCTTCACAGCTTTGAGAATCAGGATGGATAGGATTACAACTCAAAGGCACATTTTGCTTAGTAGAAAGATGACAAAAGAATGAAGTAAAGAATTTTTGCAGCTTTTCTGCTAGAAACAGTCTACAAAGTGACTGAATTTCCAGAAATGTAAAGCTGCTCCGGAATCAACTCTATTTTGTGCTGAGCAAGTCTTTCACTCTCTACGTATTGTGACCTTTCAAAGTGCAGAAGCTAAAAGGAACAAAATTTGAGAACATCTATTTTTCTCATTGCAGGTGCAGCACTATCATAAGGGAAATTGTGGGTGATACAGGCAAGAAATTAATAGCGTGTGTCTATAGCACGGACTTTCACACTCCTGCACTCAGTCTCTCTCTGGCTTTCTCACTTATGCCCGATGAGAAAAATCTCTTAATACATCAGCTATTAAACTTCATAACCATGCAGAAATTGACAGAAAAATGTAAACAGCATTTTGTTTGGGTACTCTAAAAACAAAGGGAAAATAGGAAGGAAAATACTCCGTGCTTTCTTTGAATTGTTGACATAGTGTAACAAAGAGCATTCAAGCTATGCAGCCAAATGCTTGATACTGAGAAAAATAAAGCAGGAGTGAACCCAGGTACTGACTGGATTTTGTACCTCATGACTGACAGCTTTCCTGTAATACTAATCACTCAGCCTATTACCTTTTGTATTTGAACAAATAGTGGTAATGCTCTGAAAGAAATATTAAAGTAATACCTTGCAAATGTTCCTGTTAAAAGTGTCCAGACTTTTTCAATGGTTAGAAATAAACTGAATGTTAGAAACTCATAAAATCCAAAAGCTGTAATTCAAAGTAAGAGTGCGGATGAACTGAGTTCACTCAGTGTGGAATTCTTATCAATATTGTTTTCCTTTCTAGAGGATTTTCTTTTTTTCTCTAAGGCATTTTAACTATCAAAGAACAAAAAGCTTCAAATTGGTTATCCTTGAATGAACATGGTTGGATCTAAATATACCTTTCAAACAAAATCCATGAAAGCATCCTCAGGACACTTGAAGTCATAGTCTGCATCTTTAGAACTCAGTATTCTTGGAACTCTCCTGAATCCTCGTAAAATAGGGAATATGATGGGCAAATTTCAAGCTGTAGGAGCACAGATACTAGAACATCACTATTCTACAAAACTTTAGTTTCAGGCTGCTGCAACACTTTGAGACTTTTAGAACCTCTGGGTTTCATTAGCAGCAGTAGAGTGTCTGTCCTTCCATTTCCCATGGATTCTTCTAAGATGTGCCTGAGTGACTAGGCATCCAGGAGAAAAGAGAGAGGATCAGAGAAAGAAAATTTGCCCTCCAGAAGAAGGTGCAATGTAGGATCCATAGCATTATGGATCTGTGGTGGAGAGCATGAAGGAACATGAGGAACTGAGATGGTTCAAGGGAGATATAAAAGAACTAATGGGCTTGCAGGATATGAATTAGTTTTGAACTCCTGTAATACTTTACGCCTAAAGAAATCACAGTCTTCAGAAGCATACATCTCAACAAAGAGGAAACCTAATAATATATGTTATCTGAGAAATACTTGGATCTGAGCAGGACACAACTAAAATCACATTTATCTTAGAGACAAGTATTTGAAAATCTTTTCATCCTTAAGGCATTCTTGGTCCCAATATCCTTTTCCCAAGGGATAGGCAATGTTTCATACCTGATTTTGTAAAGTAAATGAGAGAGGGGGAGATTATAACCTAAAAGAAGCTTGCTGAACTATATCTATTTTAAATTTAATTTCTAGTTGTAGAACTGACTTTCACATTCATCAAGTCAGTGAAAAGTGACTCATGATCTACATTTGGCTATCCATCTCTTGAACTGTGGGCAGAGACAAGATGCTCCCTCTAGTTTGGATGGGATATCTAACTTTTAGACAAGCTGAAGTTAAATGACATGACTCAAAGCCATAGGTGATTCACTTCTGGCCATAAAGGAAGTCTGAAATTAATCTCTGTCCCACAGGCATAAAAATGTTCCTGAAAAATAAGATCATTTTTCTTCCAAACAGTGTAGGTAAGAATACTCAAGAAACTCTTATCTCTGGCACTACCTAAAGTTTGAGAGCTTAACCTGAAGTTAACATCTATCTAACCATAAATGTTGCATAAGATTTTGCATGTTTTTTTTAAAGGCAGAAAGGAGAAAGACCATACAAAAAAAAAGATGATGCTGTACTCCCCAGGATCTGAAGCTTTTCCAGCTTTTGCAGCTCCTTAAGAGGAAGGATCCTTAGGAGGGATCCATTCTTTGAACTTCCTAAGAAACTGTGAAGGTAACCCTCCCAAAGCCCTGGTAGAGTAGAGAATTCATGTTGTATTTCGCACTACAAAGCTGAGAGAGACCACACACTGTATACTCTAGCCTTCCCTGTGATTGTCTCATATATTTTTAGTCTCATATAACCATACTGTTCATTACACATTTGCTATACCTGTGGAAAAAAATATTTTAAAAAAAGTTATCTTGGGCCAATTTCCTTCATGGGAATATACTTGAAGTCATGCATATGCAAGTCCCTTTCTTTTGTGGTGTAGTACCTTGAGTCCAAGGATTTGTACAAATCTCCAGTGGAGAGAAATCTTCACTACAAACTTAACAACTAGAACAAGGGCATGTATTCTAGATAGTTAGAGTATTCTGTACATTTTTGAGATATGCTATCTTTTATGCAAAAATGAAAAACAAGAAAGCTTTGTTTGTTTTGCTGGCGGTTTTAAAAAATAATTTTTCTACTTTTTTTTCTCTTCACCCCTGCCTAAAAAGTATGGAAAATTTTTTTTCATTACCTTTCTGCAAGAAATTTTGCGCATATACTATGTGCTTAAAATCAATCAAACAGATTATTTTTCCAGAATGGTCCATTTTTAAGCTTATATTAAATTAATCCTCAAAAGCAAATACATCATTTTTGTCGGAGACAAGATTCTTTAATGATGAAACCTGGAATGTGCTATAACCACTAAATTAATTTAAAGCAGAAAGAGTTATGCTGTTTCAGCTATAACTATTGCAGTCTTTTCTGCCGTACAGCAATTAACAACTGACAAATCTTTCCTGAAGAAAGTTGAATGTCTTTAGTGCTATCTCAGAGTCGAGGAGATAAATCCAAAGATGCACAGCAAGTTTTGTACATTGAGGAAAAATATTAAAATATTATGATGCCATGTCCTAATTTTAATCACTAGACTACCCCTAAAAAGGAAACAGTTACAAGCAGTAATATTAATTCTTCCTCTTGACATAGTTTGAAGGTGGAAAAGGGACTGATCCAGAATGCAGGGGCAATGGAGGCATTATGCAAAGAACAGTGGGTCATGAGCTCAAGACTCCCCTGGGGAGGGTATTTCTATGCAGAGGTAGATGAGTGTCCAACTGGCTCTGTCTGCGCTCCTTAGCTCAGATGTTTCAGAACTGATTGGTTTCACCAGCAACACAGATCATTCTCATCCTGTGCTAGCTGAAATTTTTAAGAGACAAATGTGCTTTCAACATCTTCAGTTCTAATCCAAAAAGATTGTCGTGACTTTTTACTATACTTTGCGAACTCCAGGGAGGAGGTGGGGAGGTCCTAGGAGTTCTTGGAACTTGATATTATTGCTCCTCAGATATTCAATGTGTCTCTATCACTCTCACTTAACATTTGTACGTTCATTTCTGAACTACATTTGCCTTAGAGGTAAACAAGAGAATTCTAAAATACAACATCTGTCTGAAAAGCCAGTTTAACCCTTTTGCCCCTGCTTAGAGTTCAGCTTTATGATGAAGGAGCCTACCTGTAATATGATGGTTCGGTGAAATTTATTGAAAAACAAGTCTTGATCAAAACCTGTCTTATAATCACCCCAGTGGATTTGCATACTGATAGGATAAATCCCTTTGCAACTAAATCTGTTAGCATTATCTTATTGGTTTTATCCCTCTCATTACCAATACTGGGCCTGACTCTCTCCCTCACAGCTAAGGTAAACCAGAAGCAATTGCGTTTACATCATCAAAGCAATTAAATGTTAATCCATGCCCATGGAATGAAACAGGCTTTCTTTTTTTTTAAAGGCCTTTGAGCTTTACAATAAAAGACACTTTTGCTTTGAAAATCATTTCGTTTACTCATTGATTCATAGAATTCTCTTTACATCTTAGAAGTGATTCCAGCACTGCTGCAGTACACATTGTGAACGAGCAGTGGTGGATATATTTGTCTCAAATGAGTCATCCGTCTTCTTTGCCTCAAGCTGGCAGAAAGCTGTTCTGTCTTGACTGACTCTGTACTAGGGCTTACTCTTTCCCTTGATTCCTGAGTAAGAAAAGATGCATGATAAAAGTGAATCAAACGTACAAAGTCATGTCATCCTGTGGATGGACAATCAGTTGTAGCGGGGTTTTGTGCTACTTCTGCCCTGGAAGCTGTATCTATATGGTTTTCATTTAATATAGGTATACTAGGAAAAAACTTGCTAGAATTCACTGGATCTTTCTCATTTCTCTCTTCTCAGAGAAAACTTGAATGTCTAAGAAAACCCCATAATCTTTCAGTTCCAGGGAAAAACAAATCTCTGTCTTACACTGACAGCATTCATTAGGAGAAAACCGTTGAATCTGCTGTGCTGCAAATGACTTTTCACTGTCTCCTTCTTAAGGATCCTGGTTGTGATCTTTTCTTTCCTCATTAAAACGATAGCATCTCCTTTCCTAAGTGTGACCTGTTTCAATCTTGCAAATGTTGTCAGTATTGATCTATTTCTGTCTTGGAGATAATAAGAATCCCATCTCGTGAGATTCTGAAAGCAACCTGCAAAGTTTGATCTTCATCTGGAGTTGAAAGGCTTCTGCCTGTACTGCTCTTTCTCCCAAGTGTTTTTGTCAATTGCTGCTTTCAGACGTTTTCACTGCTTTTAAGAAGTGCCTTTAGTTTATTGGTACTGTATTCCTAATTATATGACCAAGCTGTATACCTTTGCTTTTAAAGCACATATATTGGCATCCTGTCAGGCAACACATTGATATTTATACTTGAATTGCTTGGTTTAATGTATGACTTGGCCTTGGCTCCAGTTATCTAGAAGAAATATTGATCCCTTTTGAACCCCATTTTACACTGCAGTCTTCAGATACAAGCTTGTTAACTGCCCCATATCTTAGATCAACAGCTTTGACAGAGTTTCCCTTAGGGGAAAAGGAGGGTATTACAATCCCTATGTCTTTAATGCTGTGCCTTTGCAGGTTACAGAAGCCTTAATGGTAGTACTAGCTGTTTCTAAATTGCTGTAAAGATTGCTCGGTTCACTGACTTGTACAGAGAGTTGTATTAAGAAAAAACCAAAGCAAATCTCTGCATTACCACGGATAATTGCAGTATGTTTTCTCTTATTGTTACTGCATTACTAACTGAGGATCATAGCTATGATCAAACAATACCAGATCAAGTACTTCAGTCTGTTCTGCCTAAATCAAAATTTTTTCAGGCTTTGCACTACAGAGTTATTCTCTTTCAGCTCTGATGGTTCCGCCAGTAGGTTCTGTAAGGGTATGGAGGATCTGTAAAGAATGTAGAAGGTGAGAATGTCTGCTTCGCTAAGATTATCTGATGGAGCACCTTTCCAATGCAAATGCAGATAATAATTAAAGGGGAGAAGCAATAAACAAAACACACAGACACATAGACCTGACAGACAAACGTAACCAAGACAAGGACAAGAACAAGCCCAAAACCTCAACAGTCACACTAGTTGATAGGCTACCAAGAAACTGCAGGCAAACTAAGGATTTATGACCAATAAGGCTGCAAACTTGATTGGAGGTTGGAGAGCAGTGTTCAGTGGAACTATGCAAACTGATGAAGGAATGTGCAGGGGAAAATAGTTGGGGAGGAACAAATGAGGAATAGATAGAAAGGCGTTTTTAAAAGGGGCCATTGCATGTAAAATGGATCCAGTACGCTTGTCTGACTGAGCCCTGCGCCTGATCACCATAGTCTGTATTATTTTACTAAATCTTTTAACTCCCTGTGTAATCTCACTCTCTATTCCAAGTGAGTGCTAGAAGGACTAATGCCAGTAATGCATACGAAGTGCATGCCAGCAACTGGAGTCAGAGCAGGAGTGTGGGCATCCCTTGGCCTGTGGTGTCAGCTACTGGAGAGTAGGGTCTCGATGTCACCTACTGAAGTCTGTGAGGGTCCTTGCCCCAAACACTGAGACAGCAGTGGTGTTCATCCTGAAAACCACGTTGAGTGAGTAAGGCAAATGAAGGTCTCAGCACTGGTGGCTGGAGCAGGACCACATGTCACAGCCCATGTGCCTGGTGCCAGCTGCAGGGGAGGAAATGTCTATATCTTCCCCAAACCGTGTGTGTGTGGGCATGTGTGTATGATGTCATTCACCAACAAACTTCAGGCTGGATTAGCTGGTGAGTAGGTGACCCATGCCGCAGCTAAGAGGGTCTAGGATCCATGCAGAGGTGTCAGACCGCCCAAGGGGACTTGCCAGTACCCAGGGGACCACAAATGTCCATGTGCACCTAGAGAGTGTCATGTGTGTGTCTTCACTAGTGAACTTTAGTCCTGATCAGCTGAAGAGGAAGAGGGAACTTGGCTGCCTATGTTTATGTTTTATGAGTCCTGTATCTAGGTGCTGTTGAAGGCAGCTTTGTGTCTATGTGCGTGGGGGGTGGATAAGTGCTCAGCCACACTATTTGTTCAACCCACACATGGGAAAGCAGTAGCCACATCCCTCAGCCTGGGCAGAGACTTCAGGACCCTGGGTGCCCCAGGCTGGGGTCCAGTATCTGGCCAGGCGTACCACTAGTCCCCAGAGCTACTGGAAGTGGCAGCCTGTTCCTTAATGAGAACTGTACAGGAACAAGATCCTAACTCTGTGTATGTGTTTAGTAAGGAAAAAAGACTCTCTGACCATTGCTAGTGCTGTTGTTAGCAATGAACTGAAGAATTTTCTGAATTTGTGGACTTGTTTTGCATGTTTGAGTTCCCTATTTTAGTGTCATTTTAATATTATGTAAAAATTAGAGCCCGAAAGCTCAGATGACATACAAGGTACTGTAAGAGTATTTGCATATTTACATTATTATGAACAGGTACATGAATATATATTTTACAGTCATAAACTACAAGACATTAGCCAAAGATTATTTTCCATGTTTCCACTCCTGTGATTTTTGGCAGATCCACCTTCTAACTGAATGGGATTGTTGAATGTCAAGGTTGTTGAACCAGTAGCACTATAAAATTGGCAGACTCACAGCTGTGCTTTAAAAATATACATATGCTACATACTCACATTCAAGGATGTATAAAGGTCTTGATTTTTAAAGGGTTTCTCTTGAATCGTCATTATTTTAATGCTTTCTTGGATATGGCAATTTATTTTTTAATGCATTGATCCTGGTAAAGTATACTAAGTTTTTTGTAGTTGCCAGATGATTGTCATTTCAGAGAAGGAGGAAAAAGCATAATAGGCAAATTTTCTCTAAAAATACCACTTAAGAAGAAGATATTGTCTTTGTGTGAAAAGGTAGCTGTACAGGAGAGGATAAGCGTGAAGGTGAGGGACAACTGGAAATCCCTGGCAGTTATTTCTCTGCAGTCCATTACCTGTTTCTGCTGTGTCCTGTTTACTATTTGCAAGAATTAAATATACTTATTATATTCTAGTTTATTTTCTTCAACTAGGATTTTCTAGATGTACCCTTACTTAAAGGGTTGTTAAAATGAAGTGGAGTTACGAAGATCAGATTCTGGCCACGTATGCCCAGTGAGACATGTACTGTAAAGCACATTTCCAGTACAGAAGCAATGAGCAAATGTGAACAATTTCATAGACCATGAGAACACCAAATTAAAATTTTAGTTATATTTATTATACTGTTCTGTTTTAGAAAAAAAATAGATGGTTGCTACTAGAGGACAGGATAAATAATTTACACTGAAGCATCCTGATTAACAGTAATGTTTGTTTAGGCAAAATAGATTTTAACTGAGAATTAAAAATTGACATTTTAAAGCTTAATCTTTACCCCTTTTTAAAGGTTAAATACTAAGGCTGGGGACTGGGACAGACCAGTTTGTGCAAAATAACCACTGAAGTTTCTATGTGTTGTTAATAGAGACAAACAATATGTGTTATAAACACAGTCCTGACCATGGGTAAGTTGGAGGGAATTCCCTGGGAACTTGGGAAAAGCCACGATTTTCTCTGTCTACACCCAAGTTGCAAGAGTCATGGGAAGAGGATGGCATCAGAAGGAAAACGGTCTGCTCCATTCTGAAAATATGTGGGAAATTTAAGTTCTGTCAGACCCAGAACTCTCTATCTAGCAAAGTTTGGCGCGTGCAGGGACAAGCAATCTTTGAGAGACAGCATATTGTTTGATGGGGATGCCAAAGTTCCAGGTTAAGTGAGATTTAGATTTCCTGGATCCTGTCCTAGTTTCCATCACCTTTTTCTGCCTTCTTATTTTGTGATTGAATTTCTTAGAAGTCCTGTTCTGCATTCAAACATGTAGATGCAATGTCTACAGAATTTTGAACATATTTAAATAAAAATATACACTTGTTAAGTGTCTCTAAGTGCCACATGCCATGTCAGTGTGATAATAGTCTGATACAGTACTGAAATTTGGGAATCTATGTTAGAATTTGAAGCAGATAAAGAGTGAAAACGTGATAGGAAGGCAGCAAATATATTCTGAATGCTGGCTGGGAAGATTAAGCAGGAAGACTGAGGGAATGAGCAGGAGTGGATGAAATAGTATGCTTCTAGATGTGAGAAAAATACTTATGGTTGTGTCCTGGTATGTGGGGGTACAAGAGAAGTTATTTCTGAAATACCTCTGGGATTACGGACAAAGGGACCATTAGCTGAGAAACATCCTAGTATGGTGTTATGATGAAATACAATATTTAAGAGAGGTAAACTAAGTAATTAGGCTTGTATGGGTAACATTAGAACAGAGCTTCCAGTTTTCCTTTTGTCAAGAAAATCTCAAGAAAATGACTGCTGCTTCATTTCACACAGTTCTAAAAATCTTTAATTTTTATCTCAGTTTGCTACAATTGCTGTTATTACAAGGAAACCTTCCAAAACAGTTTCCATATACTTTATTTCAAAGCCTATCTTTGTATTATGTGCTGACTTCTATTTGGAAAACAGAATCACTGAGCTTAACGGACTGCACGATGGCAGAATACTCTAAGTGCAAATTCACAAAATCTAAGTGCAGACTCACTGGGTGAGCCAAGCACGATGCAGCCTTCCCCATTTCTGCACTTTATGCTGGGACATGTGGCAAGACTGCAGTCTTGTGCCAAGAGAACTGAGTGTATGATTATGGAAAATTACGCTTATTTTCACAAGATATTCATCAGTGAAAGCTATGTTTAGTGGAAGGTTTTGTGGTAAGGACTGTATTTCAACCATCAGGCTGTGCAAGGACCTTGATTGTATATCAGCTCTGTATGTAGGAGATACCTTGTAGAGAGAACTAACTTAAAAATAGCTATATCTGTCACTAGACCTACTAACTATGCTGTTAATATTGGGTCTGTAGTAACAAAGTTCTTCCTTCCTTCCTTTAAACCTTGGTGGTGGTAGAATGGAAATTGGAATACTGTCATCATGATTCTGAAAACCAGAATACGAAAACAATTCACAGTTCAGTATGCCCAAGAAGTCATGGGATCTTCCTCCAAAGCATTGGACAGGTGAGTTTGTGAACTGGCAACAAGGTGGTGGCATAGAAGAGAGACTTTCCCATGACAAGCATTAGAGAGAAGCCAAAGCAATGAAGGCAATGCTTTTCATAGGGATAAATGCATGAATTGATGACATTCGGATAGCAAACTCCATGCAGTTGAGTTACATGCGTAGTATTTTTGCCTGGTTCTAGGAGTTTAGGTTATTCATTTCTGCTAGTTAAAGGACCAACATGCACATTGACATTTAAAAAAAAGATATCAGATCTTTGTGTTCTTATCATTCATATTTATTGCTAAAATATATATTTTACTTTTTTGAAGGACCGTGAAATATCCCTTATTGAGTAGGTAACTTGGTGAATAGAGTACAAAAAAAGATGCCTGTAAAAGTGGAGAAGGGTGGCAGTTCTCTCCTGAATTAATTTCTTGTTTGTAAATGAGAAGTGAAGTATTGTTTGCTGCCCAAAGGAAAGTTTATAATACTACAGAAATTAGAAATACCAGATCATGCACTTCTTGAAGTGTATGTGAAGAAGCAACTAAGCTGACGTTCTCTACCACAAAAACTTGATGAAAATGTGCTATGAGAAGTCGAGGCCTAAACTTCAACTTAAAAATTTGGTTTATATTTTTTTATATCTGTCTCCTATTTTGTAGCATAGTCCCATGGCTTGGTCTTGTTGTTCCAACAAACCTAATTTTAAATGATCTTGTTTGAAAAAGAAATTCAGGGTACTGATTTGATTTTGAATACATGTTTTCATAGAACACAAAGTAAGCAGAGGTGAGACATTAGTTCTAAGGGCAAATTCCATTAGAGTAAAAGCAAAACTAATGCTATTTTGGTTTTATTTTTTAGCTATTTCTAGATTCAAAAAAATCTTTTCAATCTGTAACTGGAAATAAAAGAACCATCAGCGACAAACTGCATACAGAATGAGTTGTTGGTCTACTGAAGGAAGCGTTGTCAACACTGTCTATGAAAGCAACACAGGTCAGGTCATTCTCTCCCCTCTTTTTCTTCCAAAGGCAGGTACCTAACACTTTTACACAGGAAAGTGTTTCTGACTTACTTTGTTTACATTGCAGATAAAGCAGAAAAAATATTAAGAAAAAAGTTGAGGAATTGACTTGATTTACAACAAGTAATAAAAAGGGAGTTTGAGGGAAAAACCATGATCTTACGAAGACCAAAGAGGTACAGTGTCCTCCATGGTGCACCAAGGATTGGTTGCTGTAGGTGCAGGGTAAGCAAAATGACCTTTGATGGAATGGGAGAACAATGGTATCTGCAAGAATGAACCATCTTGCTAAGATGATTGGAGCTGGTAACTGCAGGTGACTTCCTGATCTCAGTCAAAAACCTTCTGATTCTGTTTATCCAGAATTGCAGCCAGTGGTATTTCACTCAAGTATTTGCAAATTTTCTTCTCAAACTGTCTCTCAGGCAAAGATACAATCTCATACCTCTAGACTGAGTCATTACTTTGGGATGAGGGACAGCTCTATCTTGAGGATATGAAAATGGGGAAAGATATAACTGTCATTACGCAATTAACAGTATGGCTACAGACTTTCTGTCACTGCAGACTGTAGGCTAGGTAGAAGAGAAAGATTTCAACCCCCTTTAAGTTCCTCCTCAACCCATCAGTTTTTCATGTACAGAGGACTTGTAGGTGTGTTGTACCTCATATAATAAGGAATATTAGAGTTTTGGATATGTTAACTAAAATAAAAACTGCTAGATATTATTAATCTATCAACGCTTTTCCTCTGAGATTTAGAAGTATCTTTTTGCCACTGTGCTACCAACTGCTCAACCGAGTAGATAAAATTGCTTAAATATTAAAATTAATTGACAAGACAAATTATCAGTGAGAGGAAATATTGTAAATACATAGAAAAAGAATTGATTTTTTTTATTACTTGACCATGCCCAGTCATTTATTTGAGGCATAAAAATGTTTGTAGGACATGTAATGACAATAGCATTTTGAAGCAAGGCATTTTCAATAGGAAAGAAAATAAAAAGTGTCATCAAAAAAAGAGAAACAATGAAAGGTGTCCTCAAAAAAAGAGAAACAATGACACATTGTATAAAACATGAAAAGAACGTTTTGAAAAACTGACAATAAGAAATAAACCAAGAAATATGATAAAGGGATGACAAAAGGTGTAGAACTGCTCTGTATTTCACCTTGAATGATTGCTCATATATCAATAAAGGATAGGGTCTAAGTTTCACATTTGGATTCCAGGTGATACTATTTTCCCCAACCCACAGCTGATCTATGGCATCATATGGCTCATCTGATGCTTTTAAATGACATAAAAATAATTTTTTTATAGTGTTATTTTTTTCCATAATCTCAGCCCCTTGATCATGCTTTTCAGAGTTTAATTTAATTTAAGACAACCATTAAAGAATGACAGTGTTACTGCCTTTAGCTGTGTATCTTTCATCCCAAATGACATTGAATTACTCTCCAGACCATGTTTACATGGTTGAAATTACAGTACAGTTCAACCTTTTGATTATAGGAATTTCCTCAATGGTTTGGGTAGAGAGGAATACTTCAATTTCCTTGCAACCAGGTATCCTCACAATTTGCTCACCTTTACACTAATAAGCAATTTGGACCTGTGCCAGACAGGGCGCAATGGCGTATAAGAATCATTTCTGGAAATCATCTCTTAAGCCCTACAGGATGAGCAGGGTAACTCTGCTAAGAGACTCAATCTTCTGTGGGCAGAAGTCTTTATTGTGCCCAGACATGATGCTTAGTGCAGCCAATGTCCAGGCCACCTGGACAACTAAATGCTTATTGACACCTTGCTCAGTCATAAAGGCCTTGATTATGAAGTTAAGATGGAGGATTGAGTTCATGCTCCTGATATCATAGATCAATTCCCAAGAAAGGAAGAAAAGTATAACTCCTGAAATCACAGTTAGCTACTGTGTTACAATACAGCCCATGCCATTACGAAACTACCCAAATAAATCCTAACTCCTACCTCTTTCTGTTCGCCAAGATATTTATAGCTGACCTGAAAAACAATTAAAATATGAGCTGACAATATCTACTGATGACACAAGATATGCAGCGTAGTATAAATTAGGGATCGCTGTAAAGAGTTCTGAAAAGGTCGCACAAGCGATACAATGAGAGCTACAATTCAGTATAAATAAATGTGATACATGTGAAAAAACACTAATTTTACTGCTATTATGTACACAATGATGGGCAAGTCAAATGCTAGGAAGGATTAGAAAAGAAAAAGGAAACAATACAATCACTATGTCGCTGTATAAATTCATTGAGGGATTGTACCTTGAACCCTCTGTCTAAAACAAAAGGGGAATGGGAGAAATAGAAAAGGTACAGAGAAGAGCAGGAAGGATGATTGTAATTAGGGATGAATAGTCTTCAGTCTGGAGAAAAGAAAATGGAGAGGACCATCGGTAGCAGTATTTAGAAACAAAGTGTTAGAGGCAATCAGCTTCATCTGCTGTCTCGTGCAGTACAGAACAAGGACATCCAGTGAAACTAGCAGGTCACAGACAAAACACAAACATCTTTCTATGTAGTCAAGTTGGAATTTCTTTGCCACAGGATGCTGCAGATGTCAAATGATTACATGAGTTCAAAAAGAACTGGGTAAACTAATGTAAGAAAAATCCTATTGTCAGTTGTTAAATACTGTCAAGCTCTCTGTGGCCCAAAGAGCTGCTGAACATTAAAACGTGGGAAGTAAAGGGAGTGTTTTGGGGACATATTACTGTAGTATTGCATTGCTTATGTTTGCTTTTCTAAGTATTTGTTACTAGCAAATGTTGGAATAGGTTGACCTTTGATTTCCTTATTATATTCTTATGTTCAAGCTATTACTTTTATTCACTGGAGATCAAGATATTTCCATGATTATAGAGAAATGGTAAGGAGTTGGTCAGTAAGAGCAGCTCAGGCTGTGTTGTGGTGACAAACTGAAATCACATCAGAAGAAATGAAAGCACTTTGTCCTATTTGAGCTTACAAATACATCCAATTCTTAAGCATAAGTCTCGCGTAGTCTGGGTAGTTGATGTCTAATTCAATTGGAAAAGTTTTTTGCAAGTACTCGTCCTGAATTTCTACAGTGATTAAAACTTGCATAGATTGACATATTAAAAAAAAACAGAATCTACCCGTCAGTGTGCCTTTAAAATTGTTTATCTCATGGATAGTTTAATGGTCAGCAATATAGGAAGAATTGAATACATCATGATACAATGAACAAAACATTAAGAAGACAAAGGGTAAATACTTCCTGAGACCAATATAGCTGTTGGGTAAGACCCATTTTATGGTGCTGCACCGTGGTTCATTAAATTCTTCACAAACAAAACTTTTAGTTCCCACCTAGTAAAAAATTGCTAGAACTTATTAATCAGCTAACACTCATCTCTTAAACTGCAGTTTAGGATTTTTCCTTCCAAAACTGCAGATACTATTGTAGTAGTAATGTACACCATTCAGAGTTACAAATGATCATCAAATACAAACCCATAAATCTCCTCCAAAATGTTAATAAAGATGCTGCAAACACCTACAAATCGTGTCAAAACTCACTGAAACATTCACAAATGTTTTGGTGCTGCCTTGAAATGTATGACCTTGAGTTAGTTGCAGCAATAAATAACAAAGTACTGAACCAAATTCCACTTTAAAATATCTTTAGAAGATACTTTCAGATTATGTTTTTCACTAGACTCATAAATATACAGTGCGTATGAGGCTAATTATTATATATATTTTTGCCTCACTCTTCACATGTAAGTGCTCTAGCGACAGCATCCTGGCCACAGAAGGCAAAGGCAGGGACTGGGAGAATGAAGAACCACCCACTGTAGGAAAAGATCAGGTTCGAGACCATCTAAGAAACCTAAAGGTGCACATATCCATGGAGCCTGGTAAGATGCATCCATGGGTCCTGAGGGAACTGGCTGATGAAGTTACTAAGCCGCTTTCCACCATATTTGAGAAGTTGTGGCAGTCTGGTGAAGTTCACACTGACTGGAAAAGGGGAAACATTGTTTTGTTTATTTTTAATTGGCAATAAATTAATTTTCCCCAAGTCGAGTCTGTTTTGCCCATGACAGTAATTGGTACTTAATGTCCCTGTCTTCGTCTTGACCCATGTGCTTTTCCATTTTATTTTTGCCCCCATCCTGCCAAAGAGGAGGAGTGAGAGACTGGCTGGATTAGGGTCTTGCAGCCAACCAAGGCCAACCTGTCACAAAACTGTAACCTTAAATTGGAAACTTTAGCCTTTGGTCCCCAGGAACATATGGTTTGCAGCAGATGTCTTCTACAGAAAATTTATACCGATGTTGGAGCAAATATAGTGTGATTTTCATTTCACTTTTCATAGGCTTATATTGAGTTTTCGCAAGAAACCTCTAGTAAACACTTGGAACACTGAGAATGTGTAAGAGTGAAATATCACTCTGGAAATACGTGTGAGAATGCCAAGCTTTCCTGTATTCCCATTGTGTAAGGTGTCCAAGCAAGTTTTTAATTTAATTCTTGCTATCCTGTGAAGATAGCTAAGAAGCATGTTAGTATGTGGGTGTGTACTGTATCATAACAGGCCTGATTCATCTAAAACACCCAAGGGACAGTTATGAGCTTTTACTCTGCACCTTTTCAAAGGGATTTAGTTAAAACAAGATATTAGATGGATGCTGAGGCAGAAGCTGGACTTGTCAAGTACACAGTTATGCACATTCAGCAATTAAATGTATACAAAGGGAGCTTTTCTGTTGATGATTACATATACATCTCTGATTTTTACATTACTAGTAAAATAATAAAATAGTTGTCTGAAGTAGCTTGAATGTCACTAACAATGCTACAACTAACAGCACAACAGAAAATGAAATATTAAAATTAAACTATTTTTTTTTTGCATTACTAATGTTTTCCACATGCAAATATTGGTATAAAAAGCAGACAAGGCAAAATATACATTATAGTTATTCAAAAACAGATTGCAAATAAGTTCAGATATTATTAGGAAACTCTAAGATGGATTCTTTATTCATTTTATTTGCCAGTATATAGTGGGTGTGAAGAATGCACTGATTAAAAAGCATGTACTTTTATCGCTATGAAATAACATATAGCTGTTTTAAGCACAGTGAGATACTATAATACGTCCCATTGTATCTTATACATTATTTTTTCTCTAGTAGTAATCTTGGTTAAACAAGAAAATGGAAATAGAAAGGTAATGTGTCCAACACATCTCAAAATGTTCCTTACTGACAGCTATGCAGGATGACCTATGCTTTAATACCATTCCATTCAGCAGTCATGAAGTGGTTGAGTGCAAAGTAGAAGTGCTTTAAATAGTAGCAAAATCTAAAAATGTAACGATGAGTCGAAAATTAGGCCAAGGAAAAGACTGCTTTGGGAGGTTGGAAGAGAATGATAGATTTTCCAGTACTACTGTTTTAATATTGATATTTTATTGAATAGTGCCACTTACCCTAATCAGAAAGGTGCTTATTTTGGATGTGAGTAATGCTAAATCATTGGGCATACGGACAAAATTTACATAGCATTGTCAAACCTGTCAAATGAAATATTTTTTTTCCTAGAGCTATGAAAATACGTGTTGACAAAACTCACCTCTCAGAATTAGAATCATACCAACCTTTGTTCATAATTTTAAGAAAGGAATTTAAGCTTGAACAGGAACAAAGCCATTATTCATCCAAAATGTGATATATTCTCCTGAGGATGCTTTAGCTCTATTGGTCTCTATGTATATTAAAGGGAAGGCGTGCATGTGGCACCTGGAAGTGCATACTCCAAGTTGCTTTAGCTGGCAACTACAGCAGCTCAGGACGTGGCATCAAAGAATTCAGCAGATTAGAGCAATACAGTACCATGAGTACTTTCTCTGATTATTAGAACAAAGTGAAGCCTGTGATGCTGCACCTCCACTTCATTTACTATTTGTGACACTATGTTAAAGATGTGCCAAACTGCAGGAGGAACCAAGCAAGTAGAAAAATACTTGTACAAAAAGAAATGAAATTTTTGAAGTGTTTCCCTTATTTACCGGATGACCAAGAATTGTAGAGCATTGCATTTTTATTCTAAAATATCAAGTTAAATTAGCAATATATACCTTTAGGCAATTAAATTCTTCAGAGGTAATTAAAAGAACACTTTAGTGTAAGACTTTCAGTACTAAGGCTTTTTAGGCTTTTTCTACAAAGGTATAAATATGCAAAATTTCTCTTCTTGAGGCAAGTGACCAGTTCTACAACATTACAAAGACACTTAGAAAATCCCTTCATAAATCAGTGAATCTAACTTCTAGTCTTTTTCCAGACATTGTAAATATTTGATTTCATAGAAATTTTGTTTGATTAAGTAGCATAGGATTGGACCGCATTTCATTGATTGTTTCATGCAAAGAGAAGTTAAAGAGATGTTAAACACTGATGCAATGTGAAATCACCAAAGACATGACTCTGCAACTGACTGAAGAATTTAATGTATCTGATCTTAAGCGCAGATCAGCCTTTTTATGGATTTACTAGTAATATTAATTTAACAATACACAAACCAAGTTCAACACCAGTTTGCTGATAACCATGATTCATTTTCATGTATATTGAGTAACATCTTCCATATTATTTATTGAACTTATTTTACATACTGTTTTATTGCAGAAAGAATTTTTAACAGAGACTTTTTCTGATCTACCACTAGCAGATTAATTTATTCACAGTACAGCACCCAGTTTGTCAGTCTTTGTTTTTGTTTCTAGTGATAAATTATTTAGTTCAAGCAAATCATTGACACCATTCATGCTTGAAATCAGGGTATAAACTACATCTAGAGATCTTAGAGAACCATAATAAATCACTATATTATCTGTATAAATCTCCACTAATGATTTGATATGTAGAGAAGGCAGGTCATTCATACAAATTAGAAATAAAAACTGAGCCCAGTCAAGGGCTCATAAAATCCATAACCACTATTTAGAGCATCAAAGCCGTTACAGATTATTGTATTTCATCTACACGTATTTAAATTACAACATCCCTGTCTAAAATGTAATAGTCAAAATAGAAGTAACTTCTTATACAATGAGCTCACATCAGTATTTTTGACTCCTTATTATTCAAATTTATTATTTATTATTTCTCTGCTTAGAAAGAAAATGTAAAGTGAATTTTTAATGATGTAATTGTTACACATCTGGATAGGAGTGACTAACATCACTGCAGATGATATCTGTAAGAACCGATGAGAAAATGGAAAGCACTCCAAAGCACAAGGCATGGACAAGGAAGTGGGAGGAAAATCAATGGATCAGTCTCTGCTCTGATTTATACCTTTTGCAAACACACAATGCTGGATTTCGATAGTTATAAATCATTATGTCTCTACTGGAACCAATGGAACGATCCATGTTTAGGCTATTGGAAGGTCTGTCCAACATGTGGAAGTAGAAAGTGTCAAGAACTAGTGGACAGAGACAAATTTGGCTCTGTCTGTTTTATTGAAGGCCTTGGACATTAATGAAAGTACTGCCTGAGAAAAAATGCCTGTGTTTATTTTTATTCCTTTTCATTGGTGACCATCAGTGGATGTAAATGAAAGGCCTGTCTTTTTTCTCACAGTCATTTAATATTACCTTATTTGTAAACTGTAGCATAGTCACTTAAAGTAGAAATACGAATTAATTGCTTAATACCATTTTCTCACAGACTATGCCAATTCTGCTCTGTCAGCAGTATCCTTCATTCAATATGTACCAGCCAATACATAATGTCACTCCCTTTCTTAAAAGGTGGAAGGATTAAAAAAAAACAAGGAAAACAAGAAGTTATCATTATGGGGTGTCAGTTCAGAGCTGTCCCCATCAATAACAGACATTGTCTCTTAGGTTCATTGCTGTTTTACATCTTTTCTGCTACTTTGCAACACAAACACCTCTCCCACCATAAAGGTTAGAAAGGTTTCTTTTCTTCTTTCTACAGCTTTAGGGTGGAAAGAGGGAAAATAGCATGTTTCCAGATTCTGACTGAATAGCTATTTGTTCTGTAGAACTTTGATCAAGTTACAAACTAAATTGAGGGTAGGGGTTTCTTTGCAGGATGTGGCAGTCCACATAAAGAATGCTGATGCTTTAGCACAGTGGCACCCTAAGGGAAGAGACCTGAACGTGAGGTCTGAAGGCGAACCTGTGATTTCTAAGGCAATTCAAATTCAGGGTTCAGAAGTGGCTGTAGGAGCCGTACACACTGAGACCTTTTAGGCTAGGTACAGTAACAGAAGAAGTTTATACCCTCAGGGAAAGAAACTGAGCTGATCAAGGGTAGTGCAAAAATCTTCATCTGCAGATTCCTGGCTTCATTTAGTTTTCTTCTTGAAAAACTTGATCAAAAGCCAGCAGGTAGCATTTTTTGTGACAATAGTGTTGTATGTTCTTGTCCCCCCTCCTAGGGACCAGTATTTTACCCAGGGCAGATTAAAGGCCAAATAAGCAAGCAGTGTTGTTTTTGTTTCTAGTGATCTAGTAATCCAAAACGAGCTCCTTGTTTTGGATTATTCAGACAAATGATCCACCCTGAAATACAGTAAGACGGGAACAGCAAAAGAAAATACAGGTGTTACAGACAGCAAAGGAGTGGTAATGTAAATGCAGCTGGCCAACCCTGACTAGTGGCTAAACTAAGATGACAGCAACATGAGAAACAGCAGAAATGAAAAACTATGTATAAAGAGAGGCATTACCCTACAGAACTGCTGACCAAGGTGGAATTTTCCAGGGCAACCACATCATGAATAACAAATAAGCATAAAAAGTCAGCAAAACTGAGACCCCTCGGGAAAGAGTAAATAGGCCTAGTTGGCTTATTTTGGAGGGGATGGCAGTGGTAAAGATGAAGAAACTGGGCTGTGAAAAGAGCTGCAGAAGCGGTAGTAAATCATGTGATTATGTCTGATCAGGAATACATGTCACGCAGCCCAGTGCTTGATCACCACAGTTTAGAGCAGAACACCGGAACTGCTCTTTACACTCTACTCATGTTTGACTTACCTCCATGACCAGGAGGAACACAGGGTGATTTTCCATATCGTCAGTGTGGGAATATCAGGAGATCTCTTCCCAACATCAACAGGGGGATGCCTGGATGGTACCACTTACCAAGGCCTTTTCCTTTCCTTAGCACTCTTAACTGAGTGTCCCTTTACAATGCTTTTTTTTTTTTTTTTTTTTTAATGACTCAATGGTTTAAATTGTAGAGGTGAAGAATCCCCCTCCCTCCACCATTCTCATGCTGCCTTTATTTGGGGAGGGTGTTCATCCTCAATGCAAGAGCAGTAATTCAAACCTTTTAATATGGAGAAAACTAACTTCTAGGTTACAGGGTTTCTCTTCCAAAGGTCTCTATGCATTTTGCAATGAGAATGGCAGTGATCTGTGAGCTGTGTACTGCATTTACAGCCCTCTGATAATTTTTAAATCATGATAGAGATATTTTAAATACACTGTACTGTATTGTCCCTTAATGTCAGCAATATTTATATTTGTTTTTAATAAAGGGATTCTTTAATCTCAGGACTAGGAGAGGATCAAACCCACTCTTTTTGCTCTTCAAGATAAAACCCGGTGGTTCAAGCAGAGGAGTTGAAGAGAAAATTCTGGGGGGAAAATAAAGCAAACTGCATTTTCAAATGTGGTAATGATGTAGCAAAGGGAATTTAAGTGGTTGAATCCAACAGTTTATCTTGGGATGTGTAACATCAATAGTTGAACGTTATTTTTTTAACCTGTCATTTTAAAATATGCTTGTTCATACTCTGACACATTGTAGCATCTAAAAAAAGCTGGGTATGTTTCAGATTAATAGCATATGTTTTTAATTTTGCTCTCTTTAGTTAATAGTTTTGAGAATGTGGCTGTATTAAAGAGATTTAGCCCATCAAAAAGGTTTTTCTGAGCTTCTCTGACTCTACATCATAGCAGACATCAATGTCAAACCAGTCCCTAGGGGATTCTCAGATGCATATACCCTAAACTTCCTCCCACAGACATGTAAAGAATTACTGCTTAGTATTTACATTCAAGCTTTGTTCTCCATGTAAACTATTTAGCTCCGTACTACTCCATGTGGCTGTGTATCAGTTGACAGCCAGCAGGGCTAGGTTTTCAGATTAAATAGTATTAGCTCTGATTAAAAGCAACAGTATCCAAAGGAAGTAATTGCTATCAAAGTTAAGCTTCAAATAAACTTCTCTGTATAACTAAGTATTGTTCATACCATAATGATCATGCTTTATTGCTACGGTTCTCCATTATCAAGTGATAATAAAGTCAAAAGTTATTAAAAAAAAAAAGAGAGAGAGAGATTTTTCCTCGTTGCACATCAAACAGTAAGGACAGAGAAAATCTTTTCCTAACAGCACAATCAAGGTCAGAAGTTGCATATAACATGTTTATTTAGATCTGTTGTTCTCACCATTTCTTGGTATACCCACATACAATCAGAAACTTTAAAAATAAGCTATTTGCTCACCAAGTTCACACATGGAGCCATGGCCAGGAATCACAAGTACCAGATGGTAGACTGAGTTTGCTAATTGTAGTTGGACTTTGGGATCTCGACCTTCAAGAATGACATTGGCAAATCAGAACAGATGTGGGACAGCAGATTAGGTTTGTTGTATGATTTGGGGTGGAAGGGATTTCTAAGGTCCTCCAATTAAAACACATGCTGAAAGCAGGCCTAACTCTGAAGGAAGATCAGGTTGCTCAGGGCACGTCTTGCTCAAATAATACAGGTTCTATAAACTTCATGGGCATATTCTATCAATGCTTCTAGTGGTTATAATGATTAGCACTTTTTTTTTTCCCCCCTAATATCTTGTCATAAATTCTGTTGCAGCAGTTCATGATGGTTCTTCTCATCCTTTCAACATGCAGCTGTTATAACAGTCTGGCTCCATATTCTTTACAGACCCTCTTAAGCCATTGAAGACAGCAATAAAACCTTCTCTTTTCCTTCTCTTCTCCAAGTGAACAGACCCAGCTTCCTCAGCTTTTTCTTGTATGTTGTCTTTTGAGGGACACGACTTTTAACAGGTTGTCAGTTAGACTTACAGCTGTGACTTCCATTCACAGGTCAAGCCAGATTTTCAGTCTCCTTTAAGACTGTCCATTCAGTCCACATCTTCTTAATTCAGCTACAAGGATGCCATGGGAGTTCAAGTATTCTACCCTCACCCAAAGATCTAGTCATTATGAAAGTCACTCATGCTGATCACGCACAATTTTATCCCTGTCTTGGCTGTTCCCTGTCACCTTCTTGCTCTATGCATCTGGACTTGCCTTCCAAGAGGATTCAGTTCATAGACTTCCCTGGTACTAGGGTGAGGCTAGGAACCCGAAGTTCCCTCAGACTTCCTTCTTGCCCTTTTGAAGATGGAAATGGTATTTGTTTTTTTACAGTCAGTAGGAACCTCTCCATTAGGGACCTTCCCCAATTACTGTCACTTTTCAAAGGTTATAGAGTGGCTCTGCAGTGACATTGGCTGTCCTGGATATTAATCAACTTTTCCCTTCCCTTCCCTTCCCTTCCCTTCCCTTCCCTTCCC
>VWZL01000904.1:1493150-1558465 GCA_013396915.1 Stercorarius parasiticus | reverse complement strand
TTCTGTTCTGTTCTGTTCTGTTGTGTTCTCATATGTGAAACCAAAAATGCAAGTGAGTTGTGCCTGACCCCAGCTCCCAAGTGTACACTTAGTCTCTCTGACTATTTTCTGTTAGTGAAGTGCCACACTATTAAGGAGAATATATATCATTGCTTCTTCAAGTCATCATCGTAAGTCAGTATTTTTGGTGTACACAAAATAAAGCTGTATTGATGATGTAAATACTTGCAGAACCTTGCTTTATTTGTTTGAATAGACAATCATTATTTACAAAACACTGTCCAGCTCATACAACATAACTAACCGAACCATACCCGTCTCTGCCTAGGAGAGCTATAGGCAGTTAGAATTGGATAGTATAGAAAAAAATCTTTAGCCAAATCCTGCTTCAGTCTCTCATATACAAATTTCATCCCACTTGCTCCAGGCTCGCTGGGAATAAACTGTGTTTGTGTGTTTATGTCTGTTTTACCATCTTTAACGTGCTGCTCTTGCTTCTCTCGCCAAATATTTTCGAAGTGCTGTGAATAAGGTAAGGGGTAGACTAGTGCCTCCTGTTCTGGTTGTGTAGTGTTACTCAGATGATGGAAATCCTTTCTTAAATGATATCTTCAGATGTGTAGAAGATGTGATACACACAGCTGATATAAAAGTCAAGTGTAAACAATCTCTATCCTGTAGGATTTCTAAATCGCCTCTTGTACAGGGGATTCAGACATGGGATACAGTCCTTTGTGGACACAATCAGCTTATTTTGCAGAACAGAGTTTAACACATTTCACAAGGCTGGTTAAGAGCTATTTTGTTATCAGCATATTATTCTGCTGATACTGCAGGTTACTCAAAAAGAGAGACTATCATGCTCCAGTGAAGCCAAAGGCTACTTCTTAGAACACAAGTCTACCTCTACGGAATAACCAGCAGAATGAAGGCTTTAGACCTTATTCCTCAATAAATTGACAACCAGTCAGCAGAATTCTCCGTACAGACTGAATCTGTACCTTTGTTCTGCCTCATTCCTCACTGATGATAAAGATTAATATATTCTTACACAGCAACAAAGTGCTCAAGAATGACCTCATAAAAAATAAAGAAGAATCCTTTATATTACAGAAATTGTTAGGATAATACTACCTCTTTTAATAGACCACAAAGATATCTCTTAGGTCTACAATTTCACTTCCTTTGAATATAATATTCTGATGTCATAAAATTTAGTGTATTGTTTAAAAGGGTAATACTGTCTAAAGAATTTTAGGTTTTTTTTAAATCAATTATTAACATTTTTAAAACATAAAATTTCATTTAAGTTTAATTTCAAGATTATACTTGATATCAGTAAGTAGCAGGTTTCTCTAATCTGTCCAGATCTGTTTACACACAAAACCATATTATTTTCTCTGCTGCTTTTGAGATGGGTACAAGCATAAATTCTACAACTTTCAATAAATTTAGGCAACTAGGATTTCAAGACCTGACACAAGACAACTGAAGTGTGTGTGTACATTCTGTTAAATCTTTGGGCAGACAATGTTTAAGAATTTATGTTTCATCTGTTTTCATTTTCAGAAATGGTTGTCATTTCCCTTTCATGGACAGCCTAATTCAATAGACTAAGGTTCTTCAGGTAGCTGATATTAAAATATAAAATCAGGCATTTTAAATCTAATGCATTCCATGAATGAAATTCCTTTTTGCTTGTTTTGCTTGCCATGATGTAATTTTATGACCAAGAATTGTAGCAAATTCTTTCTTTGTATATTAACATGCACCAATTCACTGTGTCACAAACATCAGCACTTGCAAAATCAGATAGCTGTAAACTAAAGACTATATAATGAAAAACTAGTTGCACTTTGGAAAAAGTATTAGTATTTCATCATTATGAGGTTGACTCCAATGCTCCCGACTTCATCATATTTATTACAAAAACAGCAATTATACAATTCTTATTAATTTAACTAAAGTAATTTCTATAGCTAAATAATATTGTAAGATCTTTGCAACTGGAGAATATTAAGATAGCTATCTTGTGGGGGCATGCCTGACCATTTTCCTGTATTCACATATGACAAATGAAATATCTCCTATACTTCTACAACTTTTTTGGCAAATGAATAATAATGATCAGTGACTTGTGTCTGCAAGATTAAATTATGGCTCAGCTAAAGCTTACTTTTCAGTATTGTGCAGTATATGAACTGGATAATTAACTGGAAATGTATTTATTCTCATTTCCCATTAATTTGTGGATAGAATTATGTCTCCTAAGTTTAGCAGTAGAGTTCTCATCCACAAATAATGACACTTTGTCGATGTTTAAATCATTTGACTGTAGTGTACTTTCTATATTTTCAGAGTTCCGGTGCTGCTTCATTACTGCCTTGAAAATCATCTAGCAAAGAATGGACAATTACACTTCCAAGTGTGTGGTGATTAAGAAACTTGGAAACATTTTGATATCTGCATGCATTTAAGGCATCAGTGATTACAGAGAAAATTATGTCCTTTTCATCTTAGTCTAAAAAGATGACCATTTAAACTAAGAGTTTATACATTATTGGCAATACAGGATACTCTAGTCATGTCAAGATGTATCATTTCAGCAGTGGGAAAATCTTAGAACATAAGATCACCATTAATTGATTCATGTGAATGTCCATGGGTGACATTGCAGTACGCTGTTCCTTCTCTTTCTGGCAGCAGTTTGCCTTTTTTTTTTTTTTTGTATTTTTGTGATTTTTTAGAAATACAAAATATTTTAGTAATTTTGTTCTCAGAAGCTATGCTAGAATTATTTTAATAGTCCTATCTGTTCACAAGCTGTCTTAAACCTGACAGTCCATTATAAGTAGCTGAGAAACTTCTACTTCATAAACTACAGCTCATGATACTCATTTCTATCGTTACTGAGCCATGCAAAAACATTTGTCTACTTACTCTAAGAAGTTCCTCCTCCTTTAGCAACACTGCCATCACAGTCACTGTCAGGGGCACAGTCTATGTGGGATGCAATCAATCAACTAGAAGCACGCAAATGATATTATATGCAACCCTTGATCGGGATCCTTTTTGCTGCTTCCCATCCTATGTTTATTGTATTGAAAGGCTATAGGCACTACATCTTTTTTAGTCTCTCATTAGTATACTGTAAAAATAATCTCTGAATATTGAAGGAGTGATCACAAAAATTAACTTAGCTCAAATTCTTTAAGACAGATTGGAGCTGTTCTGGAAATATATTTCAAAGCGTATGCTTATTTCAATTATGAAATTTTAGAGATATTTGATATACATCACATTTTTAGTTTTAAAAGATTTTAAAAGATTTACTTTTAAAAGATTTTTTTTGAAATTGAGCGTACAGGACTTGATCAAGAAACTCAGAAGTGGCAAATAAAAGCCTTCAGCAAAGAGGCCACAGATTTACATAAGAGGATTTGCAGTTTCTGTCTCAGTCATTCCCAGTTCTTTTCTTGACTAATAAATTTCATGCAGACGTCTCAGTGTATGTTTTGATTAGTTTTGGGGGAATTTAAGGTTGTATTAATTTCAGATCTCTTTTGAAATTCTCATCAAGTTGCAGTACTAAACTCAGTACTATGAAGTCCACCTTCTGTAATCTCATGGGAGTCCAAAGTGCACCTGTTGCACAGCTCTCATCCATATATGTGTTGTTGCATCTAGATGAATAGTTCTGGAGAGCTGTGGTAAACCCTTTCCATCCTGTGTTTGAAGAAGCTGATGAGATGCTATTTTTTAAAGCCCAACCCTACAGATGTATTTAACAAGTCTTTCCAATAAAACATATTAGTGTTCATAAAGGCCAAACTTTTATTATTCACATTAACCTTTCCAGATGGAGATTACTGTAATAATTACTATCTTTTACTTTTTTATCTACATTTACAGTACAAAGTGAGAAGTCTGGTACAATATCGGATTTTAACAGACAAATTCTCAACTACAAAGCCACATCCATGGTTTTTATTTCAGATATGCTACGCAGAACAGTTTTAGGAAAATGTGAAGACTGCTTTTTTTTCTGAACTTTATGACTAGCTTTTATCTAAATATTAAATACTTATAAATACATGTAAGTGTGTATTATAAGATATCTGTCATTATGAAATGAAATATTCTAAACTTGGACATTCTTGCCCTCAGTTAATGAGTCTTTCACAAAATTATCATGTTCAATTTAGAAACCTTTGGTGGGAGTTGACAACTTTTTGGTCTTCTAAATGTTATAAGCCTTTTCAAACTCCCTGCCCATGGCAGGGGGCTTGGAACTAGATGATCTTTAAGGTCCCTTCCAACCCAAACCATTCTATGATTCTATGAAATTCAACAGAAAGTTATTCACTCATCTCAATTTAATAACCTTCAGCAGAATGTGGTGAAATCGAGATGTTTTAGTTAAAACGTTGTTGCTTCTTATTTTGACAGCTTCTGAAAAGCACAAAAATATTTTTTTGCACGTAACTGAGCAGCATGCTGGGATGTTCAGTATCAGCAGGTAATGGATTTTCAAGTGACATTTATTTCTCTGGTGCTTTTTCCCTGAATATTTCTATCCATTTTTTTGCTCATCCTAAGAAGCCCCATGTCGTTGTGCTCTGTTCTTGTTGGGTACTGAACTGGTTGTACAGATCCAGTTAATCTCCACCACTGTTGGCTGATATCAGCTTCATCACATCCATGGCACTTCATTCACACAGGTCAGCTTTGGCTTTTGGTTAATGACACTTCTTAAATTCCATGAGGATTTTCATGGACTATTGGAATATTGGCTCTGGAAAGGGAAAAGGAAAGGTGCTGGTTGTTTGCAAACATTTTCCATTCATTGATTGCTATGCCAACATGCTTGTAAAATTGCAGTCTCTGTAGAAAACCTGTGATTAAAGGACAAATCAACAATAATTTCTCAAGAAGCTGAAACCTTTAATCTTCAAATGGCTCTTTGTAGAGTCTTGCCAAGAGTCATCTGGAAAGGATAATGCTAAAAATATAATTTCAGGAAAAAGCAATCTTAGGGCTGTTTTACTGTTATTAGACAAGATGATGATAAGCTGTGTTACCAATCAGACTGAAGATGTAGCAGCTTGGGGATCAGCTCGTTTAAAAATGAGGAAAATGGTTTGTCTCAAAGAACAAGATTAAAGAATGTGAGTTTTGAAGTGGGAATCCAAGTCTCATATTCAAGTCTTTAACAGTATTTACATGCAATAATAAAAGGTACATGAAGTGGCTCTCAATCTACAGTCTGGTGACTAACTACTCGGCAGGTAGTAGTAGTAGGTTAGTAGTGAGAGAGTATTCTGCATCCAAAAACATGGCCTCACAAACTAGTCCTAGGAAATTTTTCTTTGTGTCATTGGAGTAGGTGTCTCATTTTTTAATGTAGAAATGAATAGTCACATGTTGGAATCGTACCCCTGGTATGAAAACACTGGACTAGAAAATAGTCCCATACTCAGTTAGAAACATGCTCATAGAATGAGATTGATTTGTTGTAACCGGACCTTAGATACGTCAGAGAGAATGAAAGTAAAAAAGAATGGTAGAAGATCAGAGGAATATTCATATGACTTCAGGAAGTTACTGCCCCACACTTGAAGACTGCTGACTCTCATCTGAGCTGCAGTAACTCCCCCGTTCACATTTCACTTTGCTGCAAATACCAAGCAAATCAGAATTGTTTAAAAACCAATTGTTTCCCTTCATGTATGAAGGTGTGAATACAAGGTCTCTTACTGCGGTTTAGCTAAGGGCTAAAGCTTCCAGTAAAAGATCTATAACCTCTTAAGGACACCTTAATCTGAACAACCCCTGCCTTGTGATTATGCCCACCTATTCAAAATTTTGGCAATTTGAGCTTTGCAGCTTCACTTGAGAACTGTTTTTTGTTCCTAGAAGTCTCAAGATAGAGAGTACTGTGAGTAAACGTCTTTCCATGACAGGAAAGTGTATTCATAAAATAAGCAAGATTTAACCATATCAAGAAGCAGTTTGGATAAGTAATCTTAACTGTTTTTCAGCACTCACATCTGTGATCATTAGTATAGTGAGAAGACAAATCCATTAAAACAAAAACAAAGAGTGAATCTTCAAATGAAGCCAGACTTATTAGCAAAGTGCATTAAAACTGGAACAAATTACTAATTCTTGAGGGCTGAAGGGAAAGGGGGACAACATCCTGGAAAGAATGGGTTAACTCCTGTAGGCCGTTTATTAAAGAATATTCTTTTTTCTTGGATGTAATTGTTATTTCTGTTACTGTTGCAAGATCAATTAATAAAATTGGATAAAAAGCCATTTACTTCATTGGTCTTAGTTATCTACATATGATTTCTAGAAAACCTAGATATTTCAAGTGGGGCCTAGAACTTCTGAGTTAAATAAAAATTATCATAGTATGTATTTTGGAAAGGAAAGCTGCTTTAACTCTTGCAGGCACAAACACCATTGAAAACATTGAAGACATACATTTTCCTGTTTTTACTTTATGACTCCAAATTTAAAAGAAAAAAAATGAGCCTTGCATTTATAATCATCAAATACATTAATATAAGCACACAAATAATAATAAAACATTGTAACCAGAAATGGAACCTGCGATGTTTAATAGCACTATGCATTCTCAAATTTTGTTCGTGGCTCAAAACCCCAATTGTTTACATGCATGGTCTACTTACAGATAGAATGATTTTCTGAAAAAGTAAAAAAATTATTTCAGGTAAAATAAAATATTGTTCATGAATCATGTATAACAACCTTAGTAAAATGAAAAATAAAGCAAAAAACCCCAAATCAGTCAGTTCAACTTAACCTGAAATAAGAAATATCCTTGGTTTCTGTTCAAGTTCTCCACAAACCTTTCTTCTCCTTCTCCTTCAGCTCCCATACATGCTTCTCTCAGCTCTGATATAGCAACTTCCTTGACAGGTTTTCCTTGGAAAATGGAGAAAAAGCAAAAAAGAACTAAGCATCAGTTTGAACAGTAGAAAATTAAGATCTGGGAAACAGGGAAAGCGAAGACAGGGACAACACAGAATCTTGAAAGTAACCTCTTTGGAGCTAGAAGACCTTTCAAAAATATTTGACGTTATCTTGATCAGTATTTTGCAAGTGATATCAGCAGTGATAAAATTACATTTGATTTTAATATGAATGAAATGCATTCATTAGCAAGAGGCTGGAATCTTGCTTAAAAAGACAGCTCATGAAATTACAGTGTTTCAGTTCTGCTTTAGTCTGATCAAGGACTGCATTTGGACTCTTAGTTATTTAAAAAGTGCACCATTATTATAGACAGAGGGGATTTAGGAAGACAGGTTCTATAAATCTTGCATGCAAAGACGATAAATTAAGGAAGTGTTTGAATATGAAGATAATTACTATTTTACCATTTTTTATATTATAACTATGTGCATATACATTACCTGACTTTTGTTATGATTTTTAAAAGGAATACACACTACAAAGGCAAAGAATAAACAGTTCCAGATATTAACTGATGGAATGATTGTCAATGTCTGTATCTATAGGGCGTGAAATTCATAAAAGCAGAATCAAAGCAGTTTTAGCTTAAGGATAACCTTACTATAATGCAGTAATTTGTCCTCCACGGCACCAGCCAAGAGAAGGAGCTTCACTTTTTCTAGCTGTGACAGCTCCCAGTTCCAAACATCTGTTCTGAAAAGCTGCAGCACAAATAGAATGGTGGCAGCAGATGAAGAGGTTGTAGGCTTCTTTGAAAGGCTTCAGAGGCAATAAAAAGAACAGCAGAGAGTGCCCCAGAGCATGTAGAACCAGCTATATTGATTTAGTCAAAGATACAAGTAGCTTGTCTGTATTAGCAGCTAAAAAATGACAAAGGTGGGAGACTAGATGCAGCACGTACAGTCATTTTCATGCATAGTCAATCCACAGCCATATATATCTTGGAGGCTTTCTGAGCTATATGTCACTTCTGTGCACCATTGGAGTTCTCTTCCTTAAACACATCTAGTCCATCCTGAACTAGTTTAAACTCTTGGCTTTCCAGAGTGGCAAAGCACTTCGAATCATTACTGCATGTTGCAGAAGGAATCATTACTTTTTATTTTTAATTATTTCTGATAATGTAATTTGATGCTCTTACTTTTTTGCACTTTGTTCACTCATCTACAACCCCCTTGACTGTGTAGATCTGTATTATATCTCCCTTGATTGCTTTTTTTTTTTTCATACTGAATAGTCCTAGTTTATTTAGTTGTTTCTTGGATGCAAGAAGGTCTATCCTTGTGATTGTTGTAGAGACCTCTTGAACCTTACCTTTCAACCTGCCATTATATCCCTGAGATAGGAAACCAATATTTAAGTAGCAGATGAATTATAAATTTATTCAATGACACAGTAATTTTCTATGTTTTGCACTCCATTTCTCTCCTAATAATTCCTGACATACAATTTACATTTTTGTTTTACTCAATTTGCTTTCTCTAGGACCACTTGGAGAAAGGTTGACAAAGAATAAAGTTACTAAAAAGACACGGAAGAGAAGCGAATGAGGTCTTTGTGGCCTAAAAAAGGTACCTTTGGCTGGAAGACAGTGCAATGTATAAATCTGTAATTTTTAGGTTTCCTGGCAGAAAAGGAACTGGTGATTCTGAAGACATCAGTCCATATTTGAACTTCCAGATTATGGGTTGTAACTATGTTTCATATTGTTGTAGAAAGTACAAGTTGCTGCAGCATTTGAATGTAGAAACAGACAGACTGCTATATCTAGCCCGACCATGACAGTCCCATGGATCAGCTGTAGATCATGACCCTTAATGTTTTCTTAGTATGTGCTGATATTGCTTCAGAAGCTATCCCACACTAGCAAATTATAAAGTAGTCTAGACGCAATATTGAAAAGCTATTGCATAATAAGGAGTTCAAGCCTGTCGACAACCTGATATTATCCAAACAACATCACAGCTGAATCAGTAGTAATCCACTTTCTAAGAAAGGATGCTGCAGTATTGATTTCAGGTGTTTCGAAAAATGCCCCAACAACTCATTATAGTGATTAAGCTTCAACTGATATTTACAGGTGGTTTCCTCCCCTCTCCAGTACAGAGGGTGCATGACTTAATCATCTTTTGATGAATAGATTACAAATGCTTTTTTCTTGCCCTAAAATTGTTCAGCCACCGTAAGCAAAATTTATAATAGTGTCCATGGAACACAGTGTTTTTAACACTGTTGGTCTTGGAACAGTTGTTTGAAGCTTGCTGTATAGAGTGCTCTCCACTTGTATTGTTCCTAAGGTAAGTCTTCGGTAGATGTCCAAAAAGATACCTGAAAAATGCATGGATTGAGAAATGTGATGCATAAGATAATGCTAAAACTAGAGTTTTACTAATTTACCATGCTGGTTGTGCTACCATAGCTTCTGCAGATTTGAAAATGCAACTTAAAATATGATCTGGTAGTAACTAATAACTTAGCTGTGACTGCTGGAGAACTCAAATTATTTAAGGTCTTTTTGTCAGTATATTACACATCTGTAGACCCAACAGGACTTGATTACAAGAATTGCCTATACAAAGTTGACTGTGTAAGTGGAACTTTAAGTGGTACTTAGAAACTCATTCCCTGAATTTGTGCAGGTACTTAACACGCAATGACTGTTTGGGTCAAATGATGAATACACTGCTTTGGAACTCCTCTAATACAGTACTATATGGCCTGAGTGCAGCATTGTGCCTTTGTACACTTGCAATTATCTATTAAAATGGTATGTTGGCAATAGACAGTAAAAATAATAATCTCTAAAGAGATTAAAACATTTTTTTATGGTTTCTGCTTAAGTAAACTTTTTGGTATATATTACCTTCATGTTGTTTTTTTGAGGGGGGTATTAATGTCAGAATGTTCAGTTGAAGTCGGATAGGTCAAGATAGTTTTTTAGTCCTAAATTAGGAGTTGTATTCTGGGTATTTAGAATTCTTGAAAGGTCAGGCAATGGGGATGTCTGACATGAACCTGCCTATGACAGAAGGGCCTGACTTCACAAGGGCACCAGCCATCGGGATTTGAGCTGATGACAAATTCATGTGAATGAGCTACAGTAAATGGATATGCCACTGGCTCTCCCTGGAAGCAATCTGGCTTGATTAGCTGGAATACCGAACACAAGAGTCTCTGCTTCTCTCAGAGCCATGTGTAATAGACTACTCCCAGGTCAATCAGAAGGGCACTGAGCCCAGTGGGGAGCTTTCAGAAGAGTCATCTTTCTACATGGTAAATTGCTTTTTTGAGGGAAGTAATTAATAGCAATCACTTCAACAACATTGGAAAATGACTTTTTAAAACTTGATTTGGTTAGAATTATGTTTTATTTAGCCTTATGGGGTTGGAAAAAGATTTATAATTTAGTATGTAAATCAGGGTTCTTCTCTGGGGAGAGGGAGAAATAAGGATTTTTTTCAGACTACAACTTAGTATTTAGCTCCTGCTGCTGTTTTGTATCTTGTTAGGCTCTCTGGGAAATTGATGTATGAGCAAATACTTTAACATTTCACATTTAAACAAAAATTACCTGACAGAACACTCAGGCATTATGTGTTTATAGGAAGTTTCCCCCTTTCTTATTTCTCAGTCTACCCTGGGAGATATCTGTGTCTGTTAATAAAATAACCATGCTAAGTAGAACACACAGTTGACACTGGCATCACATTTTTTTTTATTATTGGCACTACGGAGGTATTATAGTATAACAGAAATATCTTATAATAATAAGGCTTATATTACTGAAGTGTTCTAGTTTTCTTTTATCCTAGAGAGAATTTCATTAGTGTTCTCTGTGAATGTAGAGGCAATTGTTTATTCAAGGTCTCATAAACTGCGTATTGCTGATCCAAATGAAATAATTTGTGACTTGGCTTTCCACAGGGAGTTGTTCAGGACCTTTACTGCTGCTGCCGCCCCATTTTGAGGAATGAAATCAGGGTTGTGTATCTAATACATACTCATTATCTGGGTCCGTATACTGAGGATTTTGAAGAACTGGCTAGCTCTATAGATTGACCTGTGTTAGTAATCACAGCAACTTTTAGTGTAATCTTTTTACTAGTATTTTCACCATTATCTTCTAAACCAGTTCAAAAGATTCAAAACAATGGGATTTCAGTCCCTTTAGCTAAGAAGTAGTGAGCTCAGCATGGAATTATTTGGGATTAATACACCTTCCTAATTAGCTCAGCAGAGGATCTATTTTAAACTAGCACACTTCATCAAAAGAAAAGACAAGCATGGTAGTTATGGTATTATAAACAGTATACAGTCTTTAGCTGAGCCTGTTAGTGCCATGAAACAAAACTTCTGCTTTGCAAAAATATTAACCAGCTCAGCCTCACAAACCTGTTATTTGACTTTGCTGGGAAAAATAGAAGTTAATACAGTCATTAATCTAGAACAGCTAAAATGATTTCTCTTAAAAGAAACTGACATGACTTATACTATTTTAAAATAAACTATGAGAATGAAGTGTGTGACAATTGGCATAGTTTTGACTAAATTACATTAAGATACTGGAATCAACAGCTACTAGCATTCACTGTAAAGTCCAACGCTTTGTGAGAGACATTTATTCCCATAGTAGAAAAAGGTTCAACACTGTGTAGCTCTGTAGTAATTGTACTGTTCCCATTGCTATTAATGGACCACAACCTCGTACTGGCTTAGCTATATAAGGCCTAAGGACTTGCCTGGCCTTGTCTAGGCTTGTCTGGTCATCTTTTAGCTATTCTTAGCTGAAGTGGAAAATGTGCAATAGCTAGGTGACTAGAGTTTAACTTGCTTCAACTAGCCTTATTTTAGCTTTATACAACTAGATACTTTTAGTCTGAAGAAATTATAACATATACTATAGATGTCTAAAAATGACAAAGTTTTGACTCTAACAATCGTTAGACATAGCCCCCAAAACAGCTGTCACAGTTCTCCTCTGAGAAAATGTTTTCAAATCAAAGAATATTTCTCCTGTTCACAGGAATAGCTTTGATTTACAGCACAGTTTGCTAGGAGAGATGCACAGCTGAAGCTGTTGTGATGGCTGAATTTTTCCAGAGCACATGTGTTAACCAGATATGGTTGATAATGCTGTAAAACATGACTGTTGCTGAAATAAAATTGCAAAACTGCACAGCTGCTGAAGTGTCCTGCCAAAAATAAGACAGAGTGAGAACAGTGGGTCTTCTGCGCAGGTCTTTCCTCCTCTTCCTTACCTGACCTTTGAGGGATTATTTTTTTCCTGTGTTTTTGATGCAGCTGCTAGTGGCTAAACATATTGGCATTCTCTGATACCGAAGAGAGAAACAAAGGAAGACAGGGTTCCTGTGGGAGAAAGGCAGGTGGCAATGGGCAAAGCTAGAGTTTACTTTAATAGATTTTCACAGCCATGAAGGACTGAGCAGGAGAGAAGGAAATAATTGCCTTTGCTCTGAGCAGATGGGTTAAATCACATTGCTTTCCTCCCACAATTCTCAGCTAGGAAAACAAAATCCTGGACAACACTGATAACCTTGGAGTCCCAACTTTAACCAAAACACACACTGAGGGATATTTGCTGCATGCATAGGAACGTGCTGTGCCCAGAGCAAAATATATGCATCCCCCATGCCCCAGGCACACACAGCAATGAGCCTCTTCTGCTGAGATCTGAGGAAGGACTGCTGATGTAGCACACCTGAGGCAGATTAAATGGCGGAGGAGGAAGGAAGCTATAGGCATAATCTGACCTCTTTGCTTACAGATTTAAAAAAAAACCAACACTTATTTTAAACAAGTTTATTTCAGATTTCATGAGATTTCGCTGCTCAGCTCTCCCCAAAGCACTGTACACCAGCCAGTAATCCAGGACTGACACAGATGTATTGGCAAGCAACCTGAGCTGGTAGATGAGAGGTTCTCGTGCAGGCTGCCTCCTCTACCCTGCACAGCTGTTACCCACACCAGGCAATCCTGTACCACTGCTGCAGCCTGAAAGGTGAACACCTGCCTGATCTCTGGCTGCAGAGGATTCAGGAGCAGCCAGCTGTTCCCTTTAGCTCTCATCAGTTCTTGGTTCTTAAGAAACTGAGAAGGACTGTGAATAAAACAGGTGTAGTACAGACTGTCCACCAAGAGGTTGGTTTTTCAATGTTTGAGAACTTCGCCTTCCCTATCTTTCAGTCTTTAGAGAGACAAATACACTTTACATCTTTCATTTATTTTCTTCCTGACTTCATTCCATTAAGTGGTATACATCGCACTTCTCATTCAGGACAGGTTAGATACATGTCCTTGCAGCACAAGGATACAGACTATTTGGACCCCATCCTAGCTGTAGCAGGGCTTTAAGGATCTGCAGTATCTCACAAAGTATATCACAGGTGAGACAGAGCATCTGTTGTTCATCTCAGTGGCCAGTCCAACCCAAACCATGAGACTAAGTCTTCAAATCTGCAGAAACAATCTCCTCTGACAGGAACAACTCACCAATTCTGTCAAATTATATTTCTAACCCTAATAATGGAAAACTGTGTATCCCATGATAAGTCGATGGGTTGTTCGTTCAGACAAGTGTTTTCTTAGATTTTTCTTCCTTTTAAGAATTGGTATCAATCAGTAATTGCTATTAATCATTAACATATGAACCCCCTCCTATATCCTTCTACATCTTGCCTTCTGAAAAAAAAAAAGAAAAAAAAAAGAAAACCTTGCAGTAAAAATTTTCAGCATTTACCTTGATCCTTTCCTTCTGTCATTGTAATGTAATGGACAGCACAGGAACTCTGGCACTCAGAGACAGATGATTTCTCTAGCTTTAGAGAGCCAAAATCAACTCTGCCCCAGTGTGGTGAGCAGGTAACAAATCCCTCCAGGACCTGCAGCTACAACATTGGGGGTTTTTCACAATTCTCAACCTTGTCTTTGGGAAATCTGTTTTACTTGTACTTCTGCATGAGGCCTTTCGATCAAGGTATGCCATGATTCAAAGCTACCCAGTGCACAGTAGGACATCCTGGGAGCATTCCTGTATAGAGTTGTATTTTGATACGTCTTCTTTATGAGATACAGAACCACCCAAAACACATCTTCTTGACACTGGTAAATTTATGGCTATGACTGTATCTCCCTTTACATTCTTTGCTATGGCTAGCTGTGAAGGTCAGAGTACAGGTAGAACAGGTATCTTCAACCTTCTCACCAGACAAGTGACCCTGGGAGTACATGAGTGGCAGACTGTATAACTGCTGCATGCCAAGCAACTCAGAGGAGATCATTCTGTTAAGTCTATCTGAATCTGACTTTAAATTGGGACAGTAGGAGCTGTGAATTAAGCTCTAACTTATTCTGACTAGGTCATCTCTGCACATAAGCAGAAGCTTTATAAACTTCCCTGAAATAATTGTCTAAACTGAAATGGGTAATGGCAGTCAGGAACCTTGACGCTGAACTCGAACCTAAGCTGGTAGTTTGGGTATGATCTTACTTGAGGATGTCCTCTTTACAGAATTTTTTAAAAATAATGTGTTTTCATGATCTCAAACCTTACTATTCTCATCTGTGACCTTATTTGTGATGCAGAAAGCATATGCCAGTAACATTAGTTTCAAGAAACCTTTCTTGTCTTTTGTTTCCTAAGAACAGGGAGGAAAGGAATCCTATAGGAATCAACAGCTTTAGGATGGTGAATATGATTGTCTACACATGGTCCCAAAGTATGAACTGTGCTTTTGAACTTTGTTATGGTGTAGAAAGAAAGCCTTTCAAAACCACTGGAACTACTATTGAAAATGCGGCTTGGTTATGATAGTAACTGGAAAACTAGCTAGTTTTTTTTCTGTGATAAGAGGTACCCTGGATACACTTTGAGATTTATTTGAGTAAAGGGTAACAAAGGCATTCCTTTCTCCTCTGGGAAGGAAACAAACTATGTCTATCTGCCACAGAAGTAACACAGCATTGACCTGTGATTTTCACTTCTTCTGTCAGCAGCTGAGTCTCTTTTCCTGTTGCTAGAGTTGTTTCTTGTCTCCTTTCCCACATATTAATTATAATAACTTCCTGCACTCCAACATGTTATCAAACTGCCTAATGACTTTCAGAGTAGCTGCCCAGAAGGGATACCTGTTTTGAGCATCTTACATTCTAAAGTTCTCTGAGTCGCTCTCAAAATACAATCGGAGTTGGTAGCTGTGTTATTGTCCTAAATAAAGACATCAGAATAGAGTGCAATCTGAAATATATGTGAGTGAAAAAAAGAAGATAAGGTGAAAATCTCCAGACGCTCATACTGCACACTGTATTAGATTACATGTATGCTGTGAATTACAATATTTATATGGCTATCGCATTAAATTTTAATGTTCAGCTTTCATAATTTTAAGTGTTTGTTTCTGCTGTGCAGAAAACCAGTAAAGAGAAATATGAAAAGACTTTATTTTCATTTAAAAGTGTCATCTTCCTCTTGCTGTGTACGTGGCAATAAGCCATAACTTATTCTGATGGCATTATCAGCCACAAGCATTACAAATTGACACATTTCCTAGAATGCTCAGCATTATAATGAACTTTAACATACTGCGCATCGACACTGAACCACTATAAAAATACTTTCATTACAGGACATTTGGTTGTGCCTTCAGTCATGTAGAAATCTAACAAAAAACAATCTACAGACTTCAGTTTTATTTTGAAATGTCGGTTTCTATTCATAAACATCAGGGAAATGTATTTGTCCCAATAGCATTTGAAGGCAAAAAAAAAATAAGCCAATCTGTGCTTCAGGATGTTATCATCAAGAAATGATCACTTAAAGAACACACTATATAGTGTAGGTTTGCTCTTTATTTTGAGAGACTCTTAGCTTACTTTCAGCCCAACCTTTTTTGTTTCTCAAGAATCAAAAAAAAATGTTTATACATAAAAAAAGGTATTGCATTATTTAAATTATTTGATATAGCAAAGCTCCAAGCAAATCTCATAGTCTTGGTCTTCTTCCCCCTCACGTAATAAAGAGTTCTGTTTCATCTTTCATGGTGGCATGGTAAGCTCAGTTTTTATCATCTTTATGGTCGAAGAAGAGTTTTGAAACAAGACAGAGATATCTTTGTTCAGTCTAAATATTGGGTTTTATTGTTCAGCCAGATGTCTTGAACTGTTGTAGTAATAACCTGAGCTGTGTTGGGAGATTATGCCCTAACCACAAGACTTTCTGAAAGAATGGGCTGATGGCTACACCTAAATCTAACACTTAATAAAGTAATAGCTGCTGTTAAATTGAAAGACATACTTTTTTTTTTTTAATTATTTATTCATTAACCAGGAGACTGTCCTGTAATGAATCTGTGTAAAGAACCAGGTTTCTGTGTAGGGAATGGGCATGAAAGGAAGAACTGGGACAGTAGTTCAGCTAGGTAGGCCAGAAAGAACTGTAATGGGAACAGGGATGTGGAGAGCAGAAACAAAGAGGAATGGGCTCATCACTATGTCTTCTGCTCTAAATCTTTATTCTTTTACTGTCAACAGTTTGTTTCAAAGCACCTCCTTTTCTCATGCTGCTGCTACAAAGGGAGATGCTAACCAGGTACTGCTGTCACCTGTTTCCATAGTTCAGACAGCAGAAATCCCTGCAATAGGTAAGAAGCAGGGAGAATTTTTAGCTATAAGAAGAGTGCCTCACACAAGCCTAACCCTTGCAGCATCTAAAAGTATAAATAGAACAAGGAGAACCCCTGACTCCCAGCAGGCTGTCTTCACTACAGACACATGTACTTTTGCTTGCTTGTCAAGCTCCAGTAGTTTTGTAAATGTTTCTCTTTGAGACATAGAGCAGAACGTACTATGATAACTTCATGAGGAAGGTATTCTGTTGGCTTGGGAGACATAAAAGTTTGAAATCCTACAAGAGAAAGAAGGCCAAGAGCTAAAGTCTTCATGGATGCCAAGCTCCTTTATAAATAATAGACAGCACCATTGCCTTTATCACCATTTTCACTGCAAAGAATTCAGTGAAATCCAAGAATATTAGCTTTTCCCTATCTTCAGAACATAATGCAGAGGAACCTCAACAGACTGATAGATCTCCCTCACATTCCTGCTGCAAGCAGGAAGAACACAGTAAGTTAACTGGAATTTAAGCTAGTAAACAGCTGAATATAGGGGCTCGTTATAAATTAAAAAAAAAAATAATAAAAAGTCATTCAAAAGATAAAAGTTGGGTCCAAAAAAAAGTAGGAGAAAAGAGGGTATATGCTGGTGAGTTAAACTCTGCAGGTATGAAAAAAATGTTTTGGAGTGACTTACTAACAACTTTAAAACTTCTAACAGAGTTTCTTTTAAGCACAGTGAGGAAGACTGCCAAAGAATTGACAAGGGTCCAAAGACAATGCAGGTGCTGAAGAAACTTTTAAGGAAGAAATTACCATAATAGAACAGCTAAAAATGTATTCTATTTGTGTTCTCTGAATACTTCTCCATAATGGATTTCTTTTTTTTTATTATTTCTTTTTATGAGGGAACGGTCTAAGGAACTGTCTCAAATTGAAGTGTCAGTAAATGATTATTAAGATAAACCAATAAAGAGATTAATTAGAAATTGACATAAAGAGACGATATTCACCCAAGAACTCTAGAGGTAATCAAATATGAAATTGCGAACTACCAGCTAAAATCAGAAGAATGGAAAGGATCAAATAGGACATCAATTTTAAAAATAGTTCAGGAGAGAACTAGAAAATGAAGTGGTAAATCTGATTTAACTTCAGACAAACTGTAAAGATTGGAACTGGCACAGGGAAAAGAAAAGAGAGAGAAAAAGCGAGAGAGAGAGAGAGATGGGAAAGGAGGAAGAATCGATGCAGATTCTATAGAGAGCAGTCTTTCCATCCAAAATCAATACAGTACTGTAAGAAAGTCAATGGCTTCTTTGGGAATGTTCCCAGACAGTGGAACTTGATTCTATTTACCAATAAACTGTTAGAATACTCTCTAGCAGGCTTTTGACTCATGCCAACTATCACTGTCCTGCTTACAATTCAGGAACTAATGCAATGTGGAGACCATTCTTGACATGCAGCCACCTGCTTTTGAGAATATGAAACAGAGTGGGCCCTGCTAGTGAGTTCAAGTGCCGGAGAACAGTTGTATGCACATTAAATGTTTGGGTATTAATGCATCCTTAGAGTTTGAGGATAATGAAGATCCAATTGCTGGAATGTATATGAATTTCCAGCATTTTAATAATACCTGCTATCAAAGGTCTGTAAAGAAATAGAGCCGTCTTAGGGGAATCCAAAAATGAAAATCTGTACATGGAGATAGTACGTGGGAGAAGGGAACTGCTCCTAGATGTACATATGTGATGACAGAATTTTATTTTGATGAAACTGTTGTAGAAGATATTTGATGTTGTTGGAGATTAATGGGAGAAAATAAATTCCTAGTCACCGAGAGTGGCCAAAACTACAGGAAAACTCTATGCTATTGGCCTTCTTGGCTACCTGGGCACACCACTGACTCATATTCACCCGGCTGTTGACCAGTACCTCCAGGTCATTTTCCAACAGGCAGCTCTCCAGCCACTGTTCCCCAAACTGCATGGGGTTGTTGTGACCCAGGTGCAGGACCCTTCACTTTGCATTGTTGAACCTTGTACCACTGGCCTTGGGCCATTGATCCAACCTGTCCAGATCCCTCTGTAGAGCCTTCCTACCCTCATACAGATCAACACTCCTGCCTAACTTGGTGTCATCTGCAAATTTACTAAGGGTGCGCTCAGTCCACTCTTCCATGTCATTGATAAAGGTATTAAACAGAACAGACCCCAATACTGAGCCGTGGGGAACACCACTTGTGACCAGCTACCAACTGATTTTAAACCCATTCACCACAACACTTTAGACCTGGCCATCCAGAGAGTTTTTTATCCAGACAAAATATCAAAGAATAGTTGTAAGTGTATAAATCTATATAAATCTTACGTTTTTCCTGAATCCTGAGAAAGAGATGTGATTTTCATCCAACCACCTCAAAAAGGATAAAGTATAATTAGAAAAGGACAGCATGGATTGGTGTTTTCAGCTTGAAGAGGAGAAAATTGGTACAGGGAAACAACAGAAGCATAATAAAATGAATGGAATACAGAAGAAATACCATTTCTTAGAACAGAGAACCTAATACTGTAAATGTCAGGGAAAAGGTTTAATTGTACTTTTTCACAATTTAGAATAAAACTGTGGAATTTCTTCATGCAGAAAAAGGCTGCACCTGAAATATTGTGTTCAGTTTTGGGCCCTTCACTACAAGAAAGACATTGAGGTGCTGAAGCCTGTCCAAGGAAGAGCAACAAAGCTGGTCTAGAGCACAAGTCTTATGGGGAGCAGCTGAGGGAACTGGGGTTGTTTAGCCTGGAGAAAAGGAAGCTAAGGGAAGACATTATCGCTCTCTACAACTGCATGAAAGGGGGTTGTAGCAAGGTGGGTACTGGTATCTTTTCCCAAGTGACAGGACAACAGGAAATGGCCTCAAGTTATTTATATTGGGTATTAGGAAAAATTTCTTCACCAAAAGGGTTGTCAAGCATTGAAACAGACTGCCCAGGAAAGTTGTTGAGTCACCATCCCTGGAAGTATTTAAAAGACATCTAGATGTGGTGCTTAGGCACATAGTTTAGTGGTGGACTTGGCAGTGTTAAGTTTATGGTTGGACTCAATGATCTTATGGGTCTTTTCCAACCTAAATTATTCTGTGATTCTATAATTGGTTTTCTGTGATCATAGTAAGTCATACAAAATATGTCTAGTTTCTTCTGAAAAGTTATGAACGTATCTTCTACTGACTGAATTAAAAGCACAAACACTAGATAATTGTTTATTTTGCTGTGTATTAAATTAAGATTAATTTGCAACACTTACAAAAGTTGTGTTTTGTTTTCCTATTTCCTTTTATCACTTTTCTGAACCTAAGGGCAATTTCATTTACTTCCTTCCTTGTGTTTCATCTTACTGCAACAATTATTTTCTTGCTTCACTACTCCATCTTTAACTGATCAGAGCATGGTGAATCTTTAATCCAATTCAATAGTGAGTCTTTATCTCAGAAATATTTTGTCATCAGAAGCCCTTTTGTCTAATTAGTTGATGGTGGCATTCTTCCTCCAGCAGATAAGTTGCCTTCACTTCATCCTTCTGGAAGCAGCTTCTGACTTTTATCCCATATGGCACTGAAATAAAGGAAGAGTGTTTTCCAAAAATCTCAGGCAGAAGTGAGAAAAATGGAAACGAAATAGACGAAATGGTAATATCTCTCAGTCATGAAAGACAATGCAAGACTTCTCAAAGGGCATATTTTACATCATTACCTTCATCTCACCATATCCATCTGTCACAAGTTCCTCAAGAATTAGCTTTAAAGCTTTCTGATATTAACAATTCAACTTAGTCTTTAATGATATGCAATGAAATTGCCTGAAACTATTTTACAGCTAAGAAACTTTGGGCCAATAACCTCTCTACTAATAACTTCTGCCTTCTGAAGAACATATTTGGCACATTCTGGTTTTCTTCTCCTGGAGATGACACCTATAATTTTACTAGAATTCAATGAATCAAGCTAAGGCACCTACAAACTGCCTTGTAACAACAGCTCTTATAATGAAAATAGGAGCATATTTTGCAGTGATAAAAAATGACAGACCAATTACAGTGAGCCTTAAATGTTATAGGTAAATTACACACAACGGATTTTATTAGTTCTAAACTAATGATTGTTATCACCCTGTCCTTTTGTTATGTCATGTCTGCTAAACTAGCGTTCGTCAGTTGATTAACACCTCCCAACTTTCATAGACATCTATATATAAAACATAACAGCGGTAGCAGCAATTGTACTATAAATGCAAATCTAGTACTAATACAAGATGCTAAACTCATTACTTATACAATGTTCCACTACTAAAAAAGAATCAGAGACTCTACAGTATAATGAATTACTAGAGAAAATGTTATTTTATTGCTGATGTAATAATAAATTAAGCTTAGACTGTATTTCATAGGTCACAAGGTCCAACATCTGCCAATGAAATATTGTTTTTTACAGGAAATTAGAATCCTAGAACCATAGAATGGTTATAGTTGGAAAGGACCTTAAAGATCATCTAGTTCCAACCCTCCTGCCATGGGCAAGGACACCTCTCACTAGACCAGGCTGCTCAGAGCCCCACCCAGCCTGGCCTTGAACACTGCCAGGGATGGGGCATCAATGACTTCTCTGGGCAGCCTGTTGCAGTGCCTCACCACCCTCAGAGTGAAAAGTTTATTCCTAATATCTAATCTAAATCTCCCCTCTTTCAGTTTAAAAACATTAGTCTTTGTCCTATTACTACACTCTCTGATAAACAATCCCTCTCCATCTTTCCTGTAGGCCCCCTTTAGGTACTGGAAGGGGCTATAAGGTCTCCTTGGAGCCTTCTCTTCTCCAGGCTGAACAACCCCAACTCTCTCAGCCTGTCTTTATAGAAGAGGTACTCCAGCCCTCTGATCATCTTTGTGACACTCCTCTGGACCCGCTCCAACAGGTTCATGCCCTTCCTATGCTGGGGGCTCCAGAGCTGGATGCAATACTCCAGGTGGGGTCAAATTGTGTGTTTTTTCCTGCCCAATTTAAATGACTGAAGTTCTTGAAAGATTTCCTTAATTCCAACAGAAACAGTTTCAAAATATAGATGCCTGATCAAACAGCAAGGTGAACTTTATTCCCTAATCAAATGCAGTTCAACATGCAATAAGAAATTGTTCATTCTTTAGTATGGCTTCATTTGGCTCAGTCCACTGTTAAGTACCTCAATAGCAAGATCAGAGAATCAAAGAATAGTTGAGGTTGGAAGGGGCCTTTGGACACTATGGAGTCCAACTCCCTTGCTTGGAGCAGGATCAAATAGGGCAGGTTGCCCAGGTCTGTGTCCTCTCAGGTTTTGAATATCTTGAGATTTGCAAACTCAACAACCTCCCTGGGCAACATCTTCCAGTGTTTACTGGTTTATTCCTGTGTTCATATGAATTTTTCAGTTTTTTGAATTTATGTCCATTGCCTCTTGTCCTGACAGTAGGCATCTCTGGATTTGGCATTTCCCCTTATTCAACTTCATGAGGCTCCTCTTGGCTCATTTCTTCAGCATGTTGAGGTCCTTCTGAATGGCAGCACAACCCTTTGGTCTTTCAGCCAGGAGTGGCCTTTTTGTATCACCTGCAAACTTGCTAAAGGTGAATAAAAAGATAGATTTTCAAATATGAGTAACAATTAGTGATTTAGAAAGGGCCTGCTGAAATCTTACACTCTTTTTGATTTAAGTCTTAATGTGGTAGGCATGATTTGAGCAAATTTGTTCCTGGGGGCTTAGATCCTTGGATAACTGTAATTCAAATGATCCACTGCTTACCAAAGATCAGGACGTAACTTTTAGACTCCTACTAATACAACTTCACGTGCACAGAAAAATTTATCTCTGAGGTCTTAAAAGTAAGATTCCATTTCCCAGACAAATTTTCATCTCCCATTTTCAGATGGCCAGTTGTCCAACATGTTCTCATAGGACTGGCAGATAGGATGCACAATAGGAGCTGCAAGAGAACAGCACACTTATAGAAAAGCAAGCAGAAATCAATTGGAACACTCTAGCATATCTAAATTGGCACTAAATACAAATTCATAGGCAATTAAATCCCATTTCAGGCATTCAATGTACCTCAGACTCCATGGTGTGTGAGCTGGTATTTTCTCAAATCAGTCTTGAACTAGGCTTCTAAGCTCTGCTTAACTGATTAGATGAATGCAGGTCTTGTATTTTGGAATGGATCCTAGAGCCCCTAGATTTCCCGTAGAAAAGATAAAATACATTTAGGAATCTCAACATGGTGTTTATGAAACATTTCAAGAAATATAATCTTCAGCTTGGAAAAAGGTCTCTGAGTTCTAACCTCCAAATGTCTTTAGGTAAGATGGAGTAGATAGAAACTAGTTGAGTTCTTCAGTTACTGGGTTATAGAACCATATGCCCTCTTGTGATTTGTCTCTTACTTAGTGAATCCCAGATTCCATTCTGGGACCCCTGTTGTAAGAGGGAAGTCGTAAAACAGGTAAGTGTTGGGTGCTCCGAATCAAATTTGTTTATATGCTTGTACACAAGACTTTCTTCTAGGAAGTTAAGCATATAAACTGAACTTCCTTTATGGTGAGGAAGACATTAACATCAAGTCTCCCCCATTTTCTGGTTAAGAGGACGTAACTAGAAAGGTAAGGCCCAGGACTTTCTGAAAGAGAATAAGGGAGCTTTTCTTTGTGTGGTAGGTTGTTCTTGGCTCACCACTAGGTGCCCACCAAGCCACTCTATCACTCTTCCTCTACCAACAGGACAAGGGGAGAAAATACAATGATAAACTCATAGGTTAAGATACCAATTACTGTCACGGGCAAAACAGAAGGGCAAAAAACTCTTGACATAGGAAAATGAATTTAATTTCTTGCCAATTATTTGTAAACAGAGTAGGATAGTGAGAAACAAGAACAAAACTAAAAGCACCTTCCCCCTATCCTTCCTTTCTTCCTGAGTTCAGCCTCATTCCTAACTCTTCTATCTCCTCACCCTGAGTAGTGCAGGGGGATGGGAAACAGGGGTTGCCATCAGTTCATAACACTTTGTCTCTTCTGCTCCTTCCTCCTATATGATTTTCCTTTGCTCCAGCGTGGGGTATCTCCCATAGGGTACAGTTCTGCATGAATTGCTCCAACATTGATCATTTTTCAAGAATTGCCCCAGCATGGGTCCTTTCCATGGGGTACAGTTCTTCAAGAACAAACTGCTCCAGTGTGGGTCCCCCATGTGCCACAGGTCCTGCCAGAAAACCTGCCCTTGTGTGGGCTCCTCTCCATGGGCCAGAGTTCCTGGCAGGACCCTACTCTGGCATGGGTTCTTCATGGGGTCACGATGTCCTCCGGGCGCATCCACCTGCTCCAGTGTGGTGTCCCCCATAGGTTGCAGGGTGGATATCTGCTCTGCTCTGGACCTCCATGGTCTGCAGGGGACAACCTGCCACACCATGGTCTTCATCACGGGCTGCAGGGGACTCTGCTCCGGCACCTGGAGCACCTCCTCCCCCTCCTTCTTCACTGACCTGGGTATTTGCAGGGTTGTTTTTCACATATTCTCACTCCTCTCTCTCAGCTGCTGTTCACCATATTTTACCCTTTCTTAAATATGTTGTCACAGAGGCACTACCAATGTCGCTGATGGGCTCAGCTTTGGCCAGCAGTGGGTCCGTCTTGGAGCCAGCTGGAACTAGGTCTGTCCACCATGGGGGCATCTTCTGGTGTATTCTCACAGAAGCCACCCCTGCAACCCGTCCTGCTACCAAAACCTTGTCACGTAAACCTGATACTCTGTTTATTCAGGTCCCTGTGTAGAAGTGGGTGCCTGCTTGTATATTAAAGATCTTAAAACACTCCAAATAAGAAAATAATAGTAATTTTTATAGTATGGGTCGTGTATTTAGCCTAACCTACACCTTCCTCTAATGCCCTTGTGGGAACAGAAATTCAGCTTTTGAAAAAATGTAGGCCACAAATGTATCTGATCTTACCAAAGTAATAGAATTTTGTTAGCACTGGCAAAGAAACTTTGAATCAAGTGAGATGAGTCCTATGATACAAGCTTGGACATTGTTCATAAATGAATACTTGCCCCTAGGGCAAATTATCTATTGATTGTCACAGGGAAACAAGCCATATTTGAAGAAAAATGAGCCCCAGCATTCTAGTCTTATACAAGCTATCTCCTCTGTTCATACAGAGCCTGTTCTTCCTTATACTTGCAGGCTGCAGGATGTGGTCTGTCATATTTATTACACACCTCAACAATAAAAATTTTTGTTATTAAAGCAAACCATAAAGCAGATGTATGAAGCCTAGAGAGGGAGCAAGCAGAGTTTATGGTATTACTTTGAACACATTCTCTGACAATGAATCAAGTTGGAAAGCCATTTGAATACTGCTCATACTAAGTCTCTAAACCAGCAACATGAAAATGTATCTTATTTTCATTTCACTTGTAATAACTTCAGTGTAATTCTGTTAACCTTGCTGTATTTCTAGATAACTAAATTAGAAGTTCATTTACATACATAATTAATTTGTTTATATTTGAATACTGATCTTGTCACATTATATTTTAATGAAATAGTAAGCTAAGGAGCAGCTTAAAGACTCTGCCTACTGTGTATTTTTATTTCAGAGCAAAAAAATCACCTTATTAATATTGTGTGTGTATCAGGGCCATACATATACTTTGGTTTGAAACTCAGCCCTGCCAGTCTCCAAACCTTGAGGGAAACCATGTTTGAGTGGTAACTATAAGCGAAGTGTCAGGACAATTGCAAATGCAAGTGCAGCTGCAAATATGTCTTGTTAAAATGTCTGAAGTTCTAATGTGTTTCTGCTTACACGATACATGTCTTCTAGCTATACTCCTTAATAGAATATTTCTGAATTTTACTTGCATGAGGCCAGTTGAAGAAATAAATTTCTGTCCTTGAGTTGAAAGAGAATGGGAGTTAAACCTGAATATGGGAGTAGAGGGACCTGCCGTATAAAAGTCTGGGGATAGAACACCTTTTGCCCCAGAAAGGGACACGAAATCCTCAGGCCATTTACCAGTGTCTGGGGTCAGAAATAAACAAGGTGGAAAGGTGACCAGAACAGATCCAGCTAACACTGGCTGTGCAGTTACTTTGTCAGTGATGTGATGATGACAAAGAAATTACACAGAAGTAAATTAAACAGAATTGGTTGCTTCTTGGACATAGCCACTGCTTGTGAAAGTAGTCAGGTGTGATTAGTGAGGCCATCAAAGAGGCAATTAAATGAGCCAAATAGAGACTTGACTGGTCATTTACAATCAGGACACCTTCAGCGATATTAAAACACACCCAAATAAAAACCCTCATAAAATAAGAAGCCAAATTACGCAACCAGAGAAGACATAAAGCAAGGTATTTGATTAAAGCCATTTGCCTTATGTATGGTGATGGAAGTACTAAATGTACTTGGGGAGTTCACTCAGAATGAAAATTAATTGAGGCAGAGCAGGAAGAGGAAGAATTAATGCTCATATTTACAGCCCTTTGGAGATAAAAAGAGCACTGCTTCTGCGTTTGTCATCTCTTTTGGGCTGAAGAATACCTCTCAAATCTGGGTTAGACTATCTTTTTAACCACATACACAAGTTTTGCTTTAGAGATTCCAAGCAATATTGAAGCTACAATCTTCACTGATAGGCAGTATCAGCATTAGTTATCATCACTACTAGGAAATTTTGTCTTATTTAAAATTGAATTTTCTGAAACCTCTTTCCAGCTACTGACTTCTTATTCCTTTCTCAATAGTGTTGAATGCCGCCTTCTTTCCATCTCAGCTTTTGCTCCATATTTAAGCACCCACCGTCTTTGATCCAGTTCTTAAACCTTTTTTCTCATAAATTACTGTATTAGTTTATTAAGCTGTGCAGCCAAAGTCTTTCTCACAGCGCTCTGGATCATTTTAGAACTACTTTGAATTTTTGGTAATGATTTGTTGAGGAGTGGATACCATAACAGTACGGTATTCCAACAGGTATTCCACCAAGAGACTTATTGACGATGTGGAGCAAGCTAATTTCACTTTTGTAGGATTTTCTGTGGCAGATTTTACTGAGCATTGCACTAAGATTACATGATGAGACAATGATCTAGCATAATTACTAAATCCTTCTTTGGTTCACTCCTTTTCAAGGCTAGACTCTTTTATTTGCTCCCAGGTACAACCTAACAGAGCACTCTTTAATAGAAAGGGAAGTAACCACTTCTTCAAGAGCTGTAAGCACTTTTGTAGCTGTGTTGCTCCTCATTATTTATTGAACCTGCAATCCGTTATCTATACATTTGACTGTAATGATTTCAGTATCATTGTCTAGGTTATTTATAAAAAAGATTTCTTGAATATAGTAGAGGGCACTTAACTGGAAGCACTTACGAATAGCTCCCTTGTAACACCTACAGCTTTAGATCTTTCAATAAGTCATTTTAAAGCTATATTATTTATACCCTCCTAGTTTCAAATACTGTACGTTTAAATCAAGTGCCATTTTGTGCTAGGTCAGATACTCTAGAGATGCTGAAATATTCGACACCAGAATAGTAGCCTTTATTAGCCTGACCTATATTGCTTAGAAAATGGACAGCGAATATCTTGGATGGCATTTAACCTTCCAGAACTGGCACAGTAGATGGTAATTTTAGTCTCTAAATATTTTTGGCAGAGCCTCAGATTAATCATATCATGAAATTCCTTGAGCTTGATATCAGGCTATCCCCAGTCTTTAATTAATGTTGTTTCCAATATTTTTTTCAGTACTGAAAAAATTTATTAGTGCCCTAATCCTTTGAAAGTCTCAATTTTTTCAAGTCTCATTAAAAGCAATAAAAATGATTTGAATAATTTCCAGGCTAAAGCTTTTTAGACTTTTGGGAATACATTTTCTGGGATCACTACATTTTAAAATTATCGTAAAGTGGTTGTGTTCCCTCACACTCTACTTTTCAAGGTACAATACTTTGAGGCAGGCTTCTGCAGTCCAGGAAGGAAAAGTTTAGTATTTTCTAAAGTACCGTGTCTTGATTATTTGATCCTCTATGATTTACACCTGGGAAAAACTTGAAAAATCCAATGGTGTTGATAATCAAACATGAATTAATGTGGAATAGCATGGATTCCAGATGTGATGAACTCAGAGGGAAAACAAAGTAGCCCATTACTGTTTCATACTGCAAACTCACCACAGAATGTTCTCATTAGTGGAGATCTGTGCTCCAAAATCACTTTCATCAAAGAATATGTTTTCCTCTTATTCTGGAGCATTATGAATTTTTGGGTTTGAACTCTGGATTTTTTGGGTCCTTTTTCCAGAAGGCCCAACCTGAAGACTCTCTTGAGATTATGTCTTGTTTGAATTCAGAGCCCTCTTCTGCCAAGATGCTTCTCATAGGGAAAAGCAGGACAAGGGAGGGAAGAAGGGAACCAGTGTGGTGATCAACTTCATGGATTTCTCTTCTCAAGTTATCTGTTGCCTTAAGCAGCATGACTACACAGACTGCACTTCCAGCTCCCTGTTTTTTTGTTCCAAGCTCATGTGCATTTCTGACCCCTGCCTGCTTTCCGGAGGAAACAATATACTGTAATCCAGTTGCTTTTCTCTTGTGAGAGAAGATACAGGGGGCTGCTGGGAGAAAAGTGACCACAGTCACATCAGTTCAGGTTAGAGAGAGGCAAAAACAAAAGTGGAGTGCCCAGCTGTCACAAGTATGTTCCTTGCTCCAGTAAGTTCGTAGGTGAGCAAGGAATTCAAACAAGTTACTACAATTTAATGAATTGCATGAGTTGCTGTAGTCATCCATGCATGCTCCTATCTTGTCCTACTTGTGAAATAAAATGTATGAGCTTAGGCTACCCTCATCATGTTTCAAAAGTTGTTAAACGTTGAAGTTAATTTTGCACTATAGTTTATCAGGCCAGGAATATAGGCACGATCAATGGATTGATAACCATTCAGTCTTTGGATCATGTGACCATGCTTTTCAAAAAAATAACATTTTTAAACAGTAGTGAAATATTTTACTACTTCAGAAGCATCTACTCTGCAGATAGTTCTACACTGTACCTAATGTGAAAACTTGAGATTTGCTGGGAGTCCATTATATCTTTTATCTGCAACCTAAACTAAGGCTGCCAGAAATCCCTTTTGCCCTCACAACAGCAAACATTTTAAGTCCTCTTAGGAAGAACCTGAGGGCACCTTGAAGGAATACTCTGCAGACTATTTTCTTTTTTCCCTATTTGATGTCACTGAAATGGCAAATAGAATAGCTGAAGGCTACATACAAATGTTGTTGCCTATGGATTGGGTACATTGCAAATTCCCATTACCTTCCAGGAATACCAGCAGGTTTGCCCCAGAGCTAGCCTTTGGGGTGATTCGACAAACAAACAAGGTAGATGGGCAGCTCTTCTGGCCTTGAGGCTACGCTGAGGGCTGCTCTACATAGTAACGTAGACACAGCATCTGGGACTCTGCATGTGATCACTGAAGCAGCCTGTACTTTCAGAGCTGATGCTTCAGGCTCTTGGCACACCACTTATATCGTGCTAAACAGTCAGTTCACACTTTCAAAGTCTTCAGAAACTGTATACTAATAAGCCTGTTCAGCTGTGAGCTATAATGGAGATGTGAACATGTTGGGGGCGAGTGGGATAGGATTGATGAGTATTTTAAAGAAGAAAAAAAATAACTCATACAGTGAGAGCATTTGGGAGACTTTGCCACGGAGTATAAGGCTGAATGACAAAGGGTCTGATCCCCTTGTCCTGTACCGGTGTTATGAATGCCTGGCATTGGCTTTGATTTTGACTTGTACTTTTCTTGCATTCTTTTACTTCCTAACCATTAGAAAGAGATCTCCAGTTTATTCAAGTCTTAAACAGCACAAATAATGTCTCTATATTTTTCTTACATATGTAACTTTAGGAAGATACAACTAATGTCTCAGTATCTTTCTTCCATATGTAACTTTAGGAAGATATTGGAAATGAAAAAAATAATTATAGTTTTGCCCCAGTAGATATCACTGTTTAACAGAATGTTCTCTAGTTGGTCTTATTTGCATGCAATATATGTAGAAGAAAAATATGTAATGGATTTAATGGCTTTTTTTCTTACTGTTTATACTAGTTTATGGACTTATAAGTACAGCATCATTTGTTGGATAGTGCTGGAGAACAAGTTTATCAGCTCATTAAAATCTTGCCAATATAAACTGCAGTTAGTGAAAGAGAAGGCATTGTGTTATACACCTCGTCATTCAGCTAAAGGTTTCTACCCAATTGTAATAATTTAAAATGTCACGTTGCAGGAGTTTAATTAGTTTAATTGTAGCTCTTGGTGTTCTAGATGAGTTCAGGCTTGGATAGTATTCTGAATACTTAAAATTCTCCTGGAGTTTGTCTCGTCACAAGTTGGCTGGCATCAAGTTGCTGCTGGAAAGCAAGAAGCAGTAACAAGATTATGCAGTGGCACATGATGGGGGATTTAAACAATCAGAGAAAAATAACACCCACACACTTTAAATTAAAAATTCACATTTGGCAAATCTGAAAGCAGGGTCTCCTGAATAGCATTTCTCATTAATCCATTATGAAGAGTCATAGAAGTGTATTAGCCTAAATCATTTCCCATATGATTATCCTGTTTAAACAAGACTGTTGCTTAAAATCCTTGGCAGGTATATAATAATATAAATACAACCCCCCTTTGAATTCTGTGTTAGGGTTTTTGAATTCATGAAGCAAAAAAATTAAATTATCAGGGCCTATTAGGCCACACAGAAGCATAAGACATAAATGAAGGGATGACTAGAAAGCATCAGACCACAAGTTTTAAATAACTAGCTTAATAGGAATGAACATTACCTCCCCTTGCCTCACTTTACAATACCATATCTATATCACATAGCCTTATTCTGAATAGCTGCTATTATTGGCTGGTTCTTTCAATCTAATCACTGTGTTCTGTTTGCAGTGAATCCTAATCTTTCTCACCTGTGAAGGAAAATGAGTGTACATAGGAACTTACTTCAGCTTGTAAAGCCTGAAAGTCTTCTCTTCCTCCTGCAGATTTGTTTACTACTGAATCTTGTTCCTAGTTACATTAAAGAGCTAGAAATAGTGAGTGATTTTTTTTTTCTCCCCAGTTTGTATCCAACTAAAACCTTACATTTGACTTATATTTAAATACTCAATTGCCGTGCTTGTTACAATGTGCATCCACAAGAGTATGGGCAAATTTACAGGATGCATATGACCTCTATTCAGAATACGAATTACACCATGGGCAAAAGACAGATTTTAACTAGCGACTTTTATGTATTATTCTCATGCAGGCATGGCTGCATTTTAGCATACGTTTGTTTAGAGTTTCTGTTTTTAGCACTTGGAGATTGTGGTGTTCCTTCATTGTTTACCTAAAATGATGTGAATATATCAAGGATGTTTGCAGCAATGCTTGCATATGTGAAGCTGTAATCCACAAAAACGGATACCCTTTTGTACCACTAATATTTTCTAAGAGTAAATGTATTTTTTTTCAATTTGAAATGTTTCAACCGAGGTTTCACTCAAATCAAATATTCAGAGAGGGAAGGTTTCAAGGTTTAAAAATTTGTTTAAGCTGTGTTCTCACCTCCATTCATTCATTTTTTATGGATATTCTGTAAGCTGGGTACACTACTGGAAATGTTTGCTGAAGCAAAAAAATAAGTATTTTCTGCAAATGTTAAAGAAAACACATAGATGGTGATTTCAAAATTAATAATGGCAAATACATGTACAGTAATTTGTGTTCATTGAGTCAGAAAGAGAAACATATCAAACATAAGCTTCTTGTCCAACTGAAGCAGTTTGAACTTCAGCTAGAAAATATTTTCATTAACTGAGTCATGTATAATGAATGTAAAGAATTATGTTTTGGTCATTGAAATGTTTGCTAAAAGTTCTAGGCTTAATGTCCCATTCACTATATTCTCTCATTTCATTTGATTTCATCATCTTTCTTCAGTCTCATCAAGTCACTTGATTTCTCCTTCTTATCTCACTTTACCACACCAGAAAACAGACTAATGCTTACTGTCTCGTTTAACTAAAGCTGAGGTTTAAATGACTTCAGATAGAATCTTCTTTTGCTGTTGTTTCAGAATAATGTCTGACTGAGACCTCTTTAAGACTTGAACTGACTTTCACTTTTTGCTTATATAGCTTCTCACAGCCTGGTGCCCTAAATTTGACAGCATGCAGAAAATGGAAAAGCCAATACATTTTCTCATTTAATTTTTTATGCCTATTGCATGATAAGATGAAAACCTACATATGATGTTTTTTTCTTGGGAAGTTGGAAAACTTGACTCACTCTTGGGGAACTGAACCTAAATATCACAGATTAGCACTGTGATGACGTGTGGGGCAAATTACTCCTGCTCCTCACACAGGTGGTCCTGGTTTCTAATGAAAGTTTCATTTCAACCAAAGTGATACTTTTCCAGTGGAAAACTCCTTTTTTTTCTTTTTTCTTTTTTTTTTTTTTTTTTTAAAGAAAGTTCTGTGCAAATGTCTTTCTTCACTTATGGGAATATTGAAATACAAGTTACAACAATGAAGATATGTATTGGGATTTCTTATGGTGAGTAATTTCAATATCAAATGCACTCAAACATGCGTATGATCTGTGAGGAGGTAGTAGAAGGCAATATATTGTCAGTTAGGTTGCTAACTAGTAAAACCTTTCCCTCCAGAACAAAAAAAACCCAGCTGTTATCCTACAGAAAACTAAGGACATATTTCCTTTTTCTAGGGGTATTTTATTCAATTTGAAAGCAAGCTGACTTTTTTAGTACTACAAACATAGAAAATTCTATTGCTGTCAACTGTTAAGTTGATATCGCCTACAGCTCAAGTAAGTCTAGTCTTTATTCTAAGAAAAATGCTTGGAGCCACATGTGAGGTTTTTAAGTTCGTATGAAATAGACTTCTGTCTTTTCTCACTATCTGCAATAAAGCTAGTATAAATTAATGTCTTTCTAACCGATTAATGTGTTTCATTTTTTAGTATGTTTGACTCATGTCAAGATCTTTCTTCAAAAGGCTGATACCTGTCTTTTTGTAGCAAAGCGAATATCAAAATGAGAAGCAGACAGAAATTGAAAAGAAGAGGTGAAAGGGACAGTTACATTTTTGAATAAGGAGGTAGATCTTTAAACTATCAATGGTGTAAGTTCAGACAAAAGTGATGAGTGGGTAGAAGGGATTTATATGGACTTTTTAGTGCAGTTTGACAGGAAATTAAGCACCTTTATATCTGCTCATCTATCATGCATTCACCTTTATCTCATGGCATGTCCTTAGTAAATGGTGACATTTGCAAATGGTTCAATTAAAGTCACTGTGTTCTGGGTAATGCTGCAATCTCTGTGTATGAAATAAATAACAATTAAATTACATTGCATTAATATAATTTCTTCTCAAACGGCAAGTAGTATCATAGCGATAGGTATGTATAACAAAGTTGAATGAACACTGATTAGTCACTTACTTTACAGTTTTTCTATGGTCAAAGGTCATTCTAATCTTACAATTCAAGACTCATAAAATTCATGTCTATATTAGAAAGAAGACTGGAAAGATTAAACTTTTCTGTTAGCTGAAATGTGTTGAGAGCTAAAAGAACAAAGTGAATATGTGCTCTTCTCATAGCTTAATCTCATCGTTAAAAGCAGAAATTTCCTTCCTTTATTGTAGTGTTAATTTTTTTAAAGGTAAAGTCTATACTAGCATAGTGTTCCACTCCCTTTTCCTCCTTTTTCCAAAAGTGACCTGTGAAATATAATTAGAGCAATACTGGGGGAGGAGGAAATTTTTAGATGTTGGTATTAGCATGTACATTCTACTCCTCTACCAGATTTCCTTTCCTGTGATACAAGATCTTGGCACCTGCTACACTAAATGAAGAGTAAACACAGAAGAACGTTATAGACAGTAGTCTGACTAAGGGAGTGAAATGGAAATTAAAACATGAGGCACATCAAACTGAAAGTCCAAGGAGACACAACTATGGAGTTTCTAGATCAAACTATTTTAGTTTTCAGTTCTTTATAAAAGACTTGGAAAGCCTTCCCTGAGGAGGGGTGAGGGGGAGGGAGAAGAGCGAAAGTTTCTTTAAGATATTAAAATACATAAACAAGACTTTTTTTTGCTTTTTAATGTTCTTCTGGGAACACATATCAAGATATTTTAGTAAAAGAAGAGTCCATAGTATAGGATTGATGGTATATTTATTGCAGAATCTTTATAACTTTCTCTGATGTGCTTTATTCTTGAAGAAGCTTCTGGCCAGATCAAGAACACTAAGTTAAGAGAGATTTTGAACGGAGCTATGTATTCAGTGAGAAAACAATACTGAAAAGATGATTTCTTATCACTGTCTGTAAAACTACTTTTGCAAAGGAAGTTTTCAAAGAAGTTCCAGTTTAACAAGTGTTAGAGTTCTCTTATTTTCAACTACAGTCAACTGTTCTCTGTCTATGCAGAAGACAGAAATCTGGGTTGTTGAATATAAAGGTGATACTGCAGATTGTTATATCGTGTATATATGGTTGGTCTTTTGGCCATCCAGTCTTCTCAGAATTTGATATAGATATGTAGTAACACTACAGACATGCAAATTGTCACAAATTAAATGTAAGACTCAAAACACTAGCTCATGATTCGCACTACCTTTCATAGCAAAGTATATACCTTACACATTAATGCAGTTGTGCAGGATTCCTACACTTTCTTTCTTGATAGGAATTTGATTGAGCTGACAGTGATAGTCACCTACCTTGTCCATGAACAGCAGGCACAGAGGCGTACATCACCAGCATAGAGCATTTACCAGGGCCCCAAGCTGGTCAGGTCCTTCTTAATGGCAGACATGCCAACATCAACTTTGCACCTGCCTGTACCTGCTCATGTGACATAGTGCCATTTAAATTAGGAATTAAGTAGAAAGAGCTAGAACTGATCTCAGTGGGTCTCTACAGCAATAAGAAGTATCTCTTCCAGATCCTTTGGTTTGGTTAGCAGAGGAAGAATCTTCTGTTTTTCTCAGTTGTTGCACGCTGTAAGGACCACTTATATTAAAAAGTGTCTGTCAGACTGAATTCTTATTACCAGCCAAGAGTCAAAAGAGGAGTAGAGCAGCTGACGAGGTATAAAGATCAACACAGATGTGATGTTAAAGCCTCTGAGCTCTAATGTGATCACAATCGATAGTGAGTAGGTCCATGCTGAGTGTGCATGTGTTGAGTGGAGATTACAAGTTGAAGTGAGTACCAAACATACAGTCGTATAACATTTTAACAGTAGAAAAAATACTCAGTATAAAGTAGGCAATTCCATTGTTCCAGTTACTTCAACATGGCACCTCATTGCTCTGTATTATTATTCATAACTTTACAGAAATATACTACAAACTGTTTAACTCCATTGTGCTTTAGAAATAATGCTTGTACCAATAATTAAAGCATTCCTCTACCCCATGAAACCTAATATTTATACCTGATTGTTATGAATAAACAAAAGCCACAAATCTCTGATGAAAGCAAATAACGAGATAAATAGACCAAGACACAGTAAAGTAGCTAAATCTCTGCAGGTGAGAGAGTGAGAGCGACTGAGCTGACCATCAGGGTCACAACTCCTGCCCTGCAAAAAACAAGAGCTGTCCAATGACATGTACTGACTACATCAATTCAGCAACTGAGTACATTGAATGCTGAGTGTAAGGGATTACACTCAAAAAATCTTACTACGTTTTCTATGTCTTTGTCATAGATTTAGTAAAAAGTCTGTGTCCTAGTACTTTGTGGACAGCTTTTGCTCTGGTAGTACAATGATGCCCGTTGTAACAACTCTTATCAATGCAGTAAATAATAGAAAACTATTAATTAGAAAAAGGACAATCTAAGTCTTTATGATTTTGTGTGCGTTTCCAGTATGGGTTTCTGGTTGTGCCATTTGTTAAGGAATTCAACCTAAGACAAACAGCGAGCTTTTTTCCTTGTATGGCATGTTCCTTCCTTCTTCTGTCTCTATATACACACCTCAGATGATTGTTTTCCAAGTGGACTGATTCTGTGCCGATATATAAGTAGGGACTGAAAGGTTGTTATTTTGGGTAACTGCCCAAAACGGAGAGAAATGCCAATTTGGGATCCCACAAAAACACGGATGAAGATAATATAGAGGGCACTTTTTTAACCTTCAGCCTGGAGGAAAGTGTGTGGAAAACAAACTACAACAAAAACTGTGAGCAGGTTTCTTAGAGGAAAATTTCAAACCATGGGTCTTTTTATTTTTTAATATTAGTGTAACATTTTTCCTTCCTCCCTCCTTCTCCCCTTATTCAGTTCTCACAACTTGCGGTGAGTTTAAAATTAGACTGTCTTCTAAAGTCAGAGGAAGTGTCATCGCATTTGATTTACAAAGCATCCAGCATGCTTCAGAGTGCTGTATAAATAACATGGAGGTCTAATTCTGTGCTCAACCTTTTCAGAGGTGTCAGAAGGAGCAGAAAGATGTTTTTAAAGTTATTTTTATGCTGCTCAGATTTTGCTTTGACTGAGAACAGATGACATGTTTTAACTATTTTTTCTAATATGCTGAATTTCTACAGGTTTCAAAGTTTATGGTAAATCTCCTTGCTATATTCTACGTGAAGGAGTGCTATAGAAAGAACTGTGCAAGCACAGTGTAGTTTCTGCACTAGGGGAATCCTCTGCTCAGGTATTAGAACATCTGTACTACACTGGAATGGTTTACACTGGGAAGACTATAAGAGGCCAGGTAGTCCTTTAAAGACCCAGAAGGGCAGCTGGCCCTGTTTGCCAAGACAAATAGGTGCCGGAGATGAGAAACTTCATGGGAGCCTGTTTTCCAACTAGCAGATTTAAAAGGCTTCCAGCTCGGACAGAGGGTTCATGCAGAGAGTAGCTTATTAGCTAGAGGACTAAGAGACTAACTGCCTGATTTGAAAGATTCTAGGAATTGTTTCCTTTTTCCCTTCTCTAGAGTGGATGGGATTGCTCTCTTTGTTAGCTTGATGGCCGATGAAAGTCGTGTGTGAATTCTGTAGCTGAATTGCTCTGGTACTCATTTTAGGCTTTGACTAGTGAACAAACACTGCATGACAAAGTTTTGAATCAATAAGTTTTAACTCAAAAGAGATTAGTGACAGTGGCTGGTTTTCTTGGTTTGCTACTCTTGCTGAGTTTTCTTTACAGTCAACAGAGAAACAGCCTCTTCCAGGCAGGGCTTAGAATATCAAAGTTAGGCTGGTGTAGCCACCCCTGAAGGACTTTTCTTCCTAAAGAAGGTAATTAGATGACTCGTCACCTTCAGCAGAAGTATGTCCTTTTGGATACCTTCCTCTGTGTAAGCTGCTCTAACAAATGTGATGCTAAATATTATGTGAATATTAAAAGGTTCATTGAAGCAAAATCCTGTGTGCTAAGCTTAACCCTTCCAAACTGCTGTCTGTGTCTTTGTGTTCAAATTCATAGAAAATCCTCAATTTTGCCTGAAGAAAAATAGAATTTAGATAAATCAACAGCATCCAGTATAGGATTATGAATATGAAAAGAGGTATCTACAGTCTATTTTAATATTCCTTGTAATCCACAAAAAGAATCGTGTTGTGGGTTTTTTTAGACGGGGGAGTAGTACTAAAAATGTTGGGTTTACTTCAGTGTCCCGGTGATAACAGAAAACATCAAACCACTTATGTTCAAAAAGAAACATATTTTGTTAAATGTTTTGGGTTTTTTGTTGGTTCATTCATCTGGATGGATTCAACTGTATAAGACTGTTGAGTCTGAAAATGAAAGATGGGGTGTGTTTATTTCAGCTTACAAACATTTTTTATGACCCTTTTTGTAGCAAACATTTCAAAGAAGAAAATACATTATCCCCTCTTTTGTTTTACGTGGCAACTTGAATAAATCTGTTACTTGAGTAAAAAGTCTATACTAGGAATGCGGCTGTTTGCCATGCTGGATAGGACTAGTAGCTCATTACTCTTATCATGTTTACCTGCAACTGTAGACAATACTTAAAGGTTATGAGAAGTACAAAGAAAGCAAAAGGAGCTGGGAAATCAGCAACAGATTCTACATGACTTCATTCAATTTAACATCATTCCTTAGTTTAGAATTCTTCTCATCTATGAACAACCCACAATCCCAAAGCCAGGTGCTATTACATTTGTCTCTCTCTTTGTCTTTTGATAAGTTCCCTTTCTGTGGATGCCACACAATATTCCTATCATAAAGTTCTTCTTGTGAGACTAGTTCTTGCATGCTTTTCCAGAGACACATAAAAGTCAATGGATGACCATCTGAACTTCCGATTGGTTTTTGTAGGTTTGTATAATTGGTTTCAGTGGAAAGTCATTGCCCCCAACCACTAAAAATCTGTGGTGTGTGCCTCTATGCATACTGCACCGTACTAAACTTCTCCATTATAGAAGTGTATTTGAATTCATGAACTTCACTTTTTACACCCATTTCAATAGGAATCTGCCAGAGACATTAGTTCCAATGTGAAGTATGTCATTAGCATTGTCTTCTAGCATTTGAACTAAAGTTTTGTAAGAGGGAACACTATCTGAGAGCCATTTTGTTCTGACTGAACTGTTCTCTTCCCAGATACCGTCTGACAGACAGCAAAACTCTTCTGTTCCCTGAATTTGCTTTGGCAATATGCCTTTTGACTGTCTTCCTTTGTGGTCACACATATCTGCTGCTTCCTATCCGTGTGGAGCTCAATTATCTCTCATCTCTTTCTCATTCTGTCTGCAAATGATTCTGTCTTTTGATCTTTCCTCCCTGTGCTCTGATTCCTTATTGTCTCCATTATCTCTTTTCTCCATTGGGCTTTTGTTGTTTTGGGTATTTTTCTTTTCTTTTTTCTTCTAGTCCTATCACTTCAGTCCAGCAAATTTGTTCTTGAACTATTAGTCTTCTAACTATTCCTTCCTCTGCCATGCATTCATGGTCAATATCTAAGTTCAAAAGTCTGTGCTCTAGATATTTTTCTGCAGCCTCATATCCTGTATATCTTTAAATGTCAATGAGTTCCACAATCATTTTTAGCTTCATCTTTTCTTCCTGAATCTTAACTTTGCTAAGCTCTGCCAGATGTTACTAATAATATCAGAACCTTATATGTTGTTTCTGAATAGAAACTCTCATATCATGCTGATTTTTTTACATCAATTTATTTCTGCTGCTTTTTCTCCCTCCTTAGGTCACTGCTAGCATTGTCTATGAACATCATCACCTTCCCTTTCTAGCAGATACCTTTGAAGAGGAAAAATACCAATTTGAAAAACTATCCTCTAACTCCCTGGTTTTAATACTTTTTTTCAACACTTCACATACCTCTGTAACTGCACTATCGTACTTAAGCAATTTTGTACTTAAGAAATTTTTTTCTTAACTTGGTCCAAACTCTGAGCCAAATTCTTTTTATGTGAACAATTTTAATTGTTTACATTCATATTATTCACCAAAAGGACAGGTAACAGTAGCCAAGTGTATATTCAAACTTCCTTAATGGAGCTGGTCAAGGAATCGCAGACATTTTAGAATGAATTTAAAAATTAAGGACACTCAGTAGTTTAGACAAACTGTTTGAATTGAAACATTTATGCAAATTCAAAGTAACTTTAAAAAAAAATAAATCCTGAGGATTTCACTATTCTTCACCTGAAGAGTTCTAATCCAGTAATTCTGACATACAATTTGAGGTCAATGGGGCGCAGTCACTGGAAAAGGTTTCACAAACCAACTTTCATGACTTCATTCTTATTTTTCTATGTATCCAACCTAGTTTAAAGATCTTAGCAAAGCTTAATTTCATTTCAGAGCTTTAGCCATCATTTTTTTTCATTTGATTTTCCTTCAAATATGGCAGGATGTCTCAAAATAAATAAATTAAGAGTCAAGCAACCAACAGTTTTTTATCCACAGTGCTAATTAATAAATAGTCCAGCGGTGGAAAAGCTGACATTTTCCACTGTGTTATTTAAAATAGTTCTGTTAGTATTGGCAGCACTGATTAAAGAGCAAACTTTTAACAATGGTGCACAAAGGATCACAAATAAAGTTCAATGCAAATGAAATCATTGTACATATACAAATATATGTATGTATACATGCCTATAAATATTTTTATATAAGTAAGAAACATTTGTTTCTCTGTGGTGGGTTTTGGTCAGCTAGATTTACATAATACTTGGGATCCATTAAAAAACTATTCTCAATGTAAAGCGTAAACCAGTGGGAAAGTGAAATCACTGAAAATATTACACTTCCTGAGAATGTTTATACATTGGGGTTTGAGATTTTATGGTATTTTTCCTGTCTTTCAAAAAATTCTATGTCTGGGATGTCATCCTTTTCAAAGAGGAGGACTAGACCTATTGGGTGATAAAACCAGCTATGTACAAAGGGCCAGATCCCAAATTTGCCAAAATCAAAGTATATCTTTGCATTGGTCTTCCACTTGCTGAAGTCTTACCAGGCATCCACAGTACAGGAAGTAAGATAGCAGAATAAAAATGCAGAATGCTTTCTTTTTTTTCCGTTACTTAAGTGTAACATGCGACATTTACAGGCATAAAGCTTTTCTCGGGAGGGGAAGATAGTACTTAAGTTGTCAGAGGCACTTTAATCTCAGCTACTTTTGCTTTTCCCTTACTATAGTTCTAAAGATATTAATGCAATCTGAGAAAAATGTCATGCATTTATGAAAAGAAAATAGTTCTGAGTGAAGACTATTTTCAGTAGGAATATAGTTATGAGAGATTATACTTTGCAATAACTCTCAAAAGCATTGGAACTCAAGCATGACTTAGTTCAGGTAAGTTCTGCCTTTGAAAAGCTAATTTTGAAGCAAGTATCCTGTACACTACTAACACAATATATTCAGGTACAATCAGTGGAGCAAGACTACTTCATATCTTGTAATTAATCTGACTTTACCTTTTGATTCTTTTTTATTCTGATAGAAAGTAAGCAGAAACAGAAATCTGGTTAACAGATTGTATATACAAAACTATATTTTACATTTGATCTAATACCTGTGAAGACCGATTAATTTCAGGAGCATTATACAAGGCTGTAACTCACCTCAGGATTTGATTCATACATTCTCTAGCCATCAGTGTTATGTCTTGCCTGCTGGTTAGAAACAAGGTAGAAACGTTTGGAACTGAAGTCTTTTTGGCAATTAGAAGAACTGGTTCTCAAAAAACATGCTTAGCAGCATCAGTAAGCAGCTTTCTGTAAGATGTTTAGTTGGAAATTACTCCTTCACACCAGAAGAATATGTTAAGTGAGTAAGAAGCCACGTTTCAGACAGTTTTTTGCCAGTGACATCAAATTCACACAAAGGGAGATTTCTTTTGGCATGAAAAGCTGCAATAATTTTACCTCTCCTCCCAAACACACACCCTTATCTCCTTTGCAATTACAGTGAGCTTGGCCTGTTTGTTCAGTAGCAAGAGAGTCTCTTAGCTCATGCTGAAGTGAGAGGGCTCACATAACGGGAAAGATGCCAAACTATGCCAAAGATCAGTGACATTCAAGTGCTAGTACTTATCTGAGCTCTTAAATGGAGTTGTTAAAGTTGTTAAATCTTCAAATCTAGAAAAATTAAAAATCCCCAAATTATTTAAAATTATGAGAAATAGCAGCACTTCGTACTGAGATTCTTCATGCCACTTTTCACAAACAGAATGTTTAAGGTTTTTATTTGTCTGTGCAACTCCTTTGGCAGCATATTTTTTGCAACACTTTCATGTCCTTTCATCTGTTCTGTTCCAAGAGTAAATTCATACCATCACAGAACAAAGTCGAGGACAAAAAGACATGCCATAACACCAATTCAGATGTCTTGATTACAACCAGGTGGTTTACTACCTGTAATAAGAGCCTGACGACAGAGCTTTTGAGCACAGAAATAGAGCAAAGAATTTTACTACTATTTTACAGGCATGCTGTCAAGCAAAAAAAGATTTTTAAAATTCTTGTCTTTGTATTTAATTCAGCTGGAGAGCCTCATCTGAGTTTCATTAACTGTCCTAGACAAAGTCATTCCAAAAAGTCAAAGATCCAACTTTCTGCCTGTTGGAGCTAAAAAACCACCCATATTTTCACATGGTATTTGCTTAACATTTTTTCAAATGTTCTTTCTTACACTGCGAGAGAAGGTCAGAGCTGAAATGTTGAGATGGATTTGTTAAAACTTTCATGGAGAAAACCTTGGTCCTATGCAAGGTCAGAATCAAAATTTCATTTGCAAAATCCTAGTGAACCTAAGCAAAACTGTGGGCTTTGAAGGGAGATCTATGAAAGACTTTATTGTTGAGTTACAACAGAACTTTAATCCTGTCTGATTTGGTCAATGAGTTTATTGGTATGATATTAACTTTATAAACTATGAAATGAAAAAAATCCAATGTTGTAATTAAGGAAATGGCACTTTAGCCCCACTAGTCTCATTATAGAAGCAAAGCAAGATTTGTAGACAAACTGACAAAAGATTAGTCCAAACAATGAAAACAGAATATTAAAATCTCAAACTACATAACAGGGCTTTAAATACAACTGCATAAAATGTTACTTCTTTATCATAGGCTTCACTATAGGGTAAATCACATCTACATCCAAAACTATGACATGCCTGGAAAAATGCTGTCTTTTCTGTGCTGTAAGAAAACAATTCCATGGGATTAAGTATGATTAAGAAGCATATCAGTAAATCTGACTCAATCTTCAGTCTAATAGCATATTTAAATTGTTCACTGGGAGAAGCCCAGGAGAGAAAATGGAGGGTGGGAGGGGGCAGTTTAAACTTTAAAAACTTTGAATTAGTAATTAAGTCAGTTTCCTATAGACCAGAGTAGCAAGAACCTGATTCTCACAGGACGTCTCAGTCAATTTAAAAATTTGTTTGCTGTATCATCTCACAGGAACCATGGTCCTCCTGCCAGCATCTTGTTTTCACATCAGTGTCTGTGAAAAATAATGAATTACTATTTTCTTAGTGAAGATTCCACACCACCTAGTTGTAGGCTTTTACATGCAGTGTAACCGTGGACTAATTTCCTGAAATTCCTATTAAAAAAGGAAATCCTGCTGCAAAGGAGTATTCTGAGGTCATAAATTAGGTTCCTCTGGGAGATATTCTTTTATTCTGTTACCTTTATAAGGCAATAAACCTAGACTAAGACATGCTGTACCTAGTGATAGGGAGTATAAATATCTCTCCTAACACTATGTGTACATAAAACCAGAACTGCCATAGACCCTCCTGGACTGTCAGTTGCAACCATACCGTGCAATGCTTTTGATATAATGATCAGCCCTGTTTTGTAACTGATTTGTATTTTGACTCTGTTACTTGTAGAACCTCACTACTAAAATGGTAAGAAACCTTTTTTCTTACTTCCAGTACGGGTTTATGGTGGCAAAACTATGGAAAAAGTGACTGGTAGACAGTGAAATAAAAATATACCTCATCTAAAATATTTATGGAGAGAGTGTTGAAAGACGTTGAAAGTAAAATACTAAAGTTGTAGGGAAAGGCTCTCCTTCATGTAATAAACCGTTGACAGGGGATAGCATTTATTGAGCAATCTGAAAGAGCATTGTCCTTACTGGATTCTTTTCAGCTAACTTTAGCCATCTAAAAGTTGGACATTTAGTCTAAGCTAGCCAGTATGTTCCTTGAGTTAGGTACACCAGAGTTAGGTTGCATCTTTGTCTTTCTTTTAAATGCCTCCTTTAGAATGGGTTTCTATGGAAGGTCTCCCTCTCTATAAGAGAACATTGAAGAACCAGAATCATTCAAGGTCAGGTTGGACAGGGGTCTGAGCAACCTGATCTAGTTGAAGATGCAGGGGGAGCTGGACTAGATGACCTTTAAAGGTCCCTTCCAACACAAATTATTCTATGAGTCTATGATATATCAGTCTATATAACAAATATGTGGAAAGCCTAGTAGGCTCTCTAAGACTAGAAACCTCCTTTCAAACAGTTCTAGATAGACGTATTTAATCCTATCATCATACATGTACGAGGTGGCTTCCAGTGGAGGGAGGAGAGGCAAATATAACACATCAATCAGTGATAAAGAGATTTCTCACAACTGCTGTCTTCTGTTACATAGATCCCCACAGAAAGCAGAAATTTGTTCCTAGCTTCTGGAGGTGAATTAATTACTCCATAAGACATATTTTCAATTAATTCCAATGTTTCCTTAAATGTCAAAACCTCTAGAAGTTTATCAGTTAGTGTTGCTGTATATAATTGAGTACCGATCCAGTATACCAGAGAAGAAACTCCCTTCTTTAGGCATATATGAGAGCAATATGTGAAAGAAATGTTTTATATACATTAAGGCCCTGGGAGCCCCAAGAGGCCCCGGTGGCCCTGACCAGGCTGCCATGGAGACCCCCCCACACACCCTTTCCCAGCAGGGTCTGCCAGCTGCCAGCTCACCTGCCCACAAGGGCCAGCCCCTGTGCCCTACTCCTGCGATGTTAAAATATTGATTTCTGTTGCTTGTTTCTCTGAAATATTTGGGTAAAATACTTTAAATGGGTAATTTCTGTGTCCAGAGTGTGTTTATTTATATGACACTCATTTTCTTATTTTACAGCAAAATGCAGCATTCCTGTAGTCACCAAGATGCTGTGAGATTTTAAACCCCCATGAGCGTCACTCTACTCCAAACTCTGTTCTGCACCTGAATCCCTTGGCCCATAGCATAACATTTCACAGAATTGTTTTATTTATTTGCTTCTGAATATAGAAGTACTTAGTAATGTAAGGTAGATATAAATGCCTTTGTGATGAAAAGTCACTAAAATGTCCCTGGCTGGATAAGAATGATTACAATTGAAAAAAGAGGCCAAATCGGGGATAGCGTAGCAGGTGGCAAGGGCCTCTGGAGCGTCATCTTGCATCTGGCTACCATTTTGATTCCACAAGGGCATGTGAGTGAGAGTGTGCGCTCCAGGGAACCCTCCATAATGAAATAATCCTCTACAGAATGTAATGAGGCTAGCCACTGGGAGCTAAAATACCAGTGTCTGTCTGATAGATTGGGAGTTCACTTGGCAAGATCATTCACCAGTTTTGGACCTCCATAATGCCCAGTAAATGGGGTTATGGAAGAATTCCCTTCTGTATTGCATTTCCTTGCCTAAAGGCATTCCTGTCTCAGGATACACAGATCTCTGCTTGCTTGTCAGTCCCTACTGACTTCACTGAAGCCACATAAAAACAGTACGTAGTGAAGCAGCATCAGACTCTGCTTAAGCAGAAATAAGTACATGCTTTAGTTGGTGTCAGGCCATATGCATCTTGGTTTAAGATGCATTAGTGATCACAAACAGTCCTGAAGGCTACATCTATGTTAGTGAATAAAATATGACAAGTCCTTGACACTAGAACAAGGCGCAGCACATGGCCCATGTCTATGTCATTAAAATCTCATAACCTACAACACAGTCATGTGCAAAATAGCCTCATCAGTGGTAATTCCAGAACAGTGCTGAGGAAATGTTCAGAAACATATGAGTTGGCCTGAATCAAAGCTATGCCAGAGATCATCCTAAGAAAATCAGAGTGGCCAATAAGCAGCCTGCTGGAAGAGGCGCTCCTACTCAGGAACAAGATGCAACAGTGTCTCTGTCAGTTGTATCTTTCATTTGCTGTAGAAAGTGAGAAGGATCTTTAAAAAGAGGGAAGAAACTGACCCTCTGAAATGGCATATATCAACACATCCTAATTCACCACCATGGCCTGGAAAGGCATTTCTACAGTGGTTCCCATCCAATGACCCAAGACTATATGCTCATTTCTTAAGGTGGGCCACCAGGGCAAGTACGAAGTCTGTTTGCTGACACAGGTACTGCTAGTGTAACTGAGACTCTTGTGACAGCTGCCAAATATCAAGAAGCAACATCTGCACCACTACTGTGAGCTCAGGAGGTGCTGTTATATCTACTGACGGGGCCAGTTAAATGGAAAAATGGCAAGTTTCCCTGGGTTTTCCTAGGTTACAAAGCAAATTGAGAATAAATTTCCCCTCAGTTTTGTGCAGTGACCATTAAAAACCCATTTTTCATGAAGTGCAGAATAAGTATTTTCAAAACTGTTTATAAAGATATGTTTAAAATGTTTGATTTGTTATTTCTTCCATGTACAGGTAAGTTTTTGACTAAATTATTTAATTTTTAATTATTTAAATATGTTCCTTGAATTATCGGACTTTTAAACTCTTTTTTTTTTTTAATTAGCAGCAGTAAAGTGACCGCTATAAGTGGAACACTTTTCACCTTTCTTTGCAGTGAGGGCAAACAATAGAGCAAGTAATTAATTCTGCTTTTCTACAGTATACTGTCCTTTGCAAATTCAGTATGTGGGTTGCTTCTACCCAGCAACTGAGAAGGGATAAAGTCTTTTTTGATTTTATGGATGAAGTTAAAAATCCCAGAATTTATGCTGGGAAACTGTAATTACTTTAAAAGAAATAAAGATCAGTTTTCTTCAGTTTATGAATGCATAATATGGACTATTAACTAGAACCCAATCTTGTACATGAGTCTTCACTTAATACATTATTTCCAATAAAAATACTAATCACTTCATATCTATAGGTTTCTGATACTGAAGAGTACTGGAATTTTAAATGAGAAATAAAATATGTTATTTATACCCTTAGAAGAGAAAAATAGAACCAATTTTTCATCCCCTTAATTTACAGAATGTATATCTGAATTCTAGTAAGACTGTTCAACTGCTTCTGATTTATTAAACATTACTTCTGAACTGATTATGTACTAGTTACTACACAAATACGGGTTAGGTTTAATTGAATAAAAAAGCAAATTTTGTGTGGAATTTGTTTCATTTTCAACAATTGTCATTTATGCTGTAATTGAAACAGTAGTTCTCTTGCACTAATATTTCATAGATGGAATTTAAACTTAAGATGTTAACATAAGGTTTAGTCCTCCACCTTGCTGAAATCAGTTACAAGGTTTCATGTGGATCCTGGGGCTTACGCTTCAAGCTTAAGTCTCATACAAGCATAAAATTGGTTTATCTTGTGGGATATGACCTCTGAATCTCTCAGTTTTCTTTCAACACAGCAAGGGGAGGCAACATTATCTCTTTGGTATGTTTTATCTAGCTACCCAGATCCTGTATCTTATCCATATTCTTTCTTTGAGATCAACTATAATCAAACAAATCTTGAGCATAGAGCTAAGTCTGGGTTGAGTCGCCTTTATGCTATTCTGAAAACACTGACTATATTTAAAGCTGCTTCTTGTGTTTTTCATGTATGACTAGCTTGTCCTCCACCAGCTCCTTGTGAATACTCAGGGGTGCACAGCGGGAGAAGTAGGAAAGTAATTTGGATTGTTCTTGTGAACCAGACAATACAGTGCTGTGGTATAAGTATCAATCAAGTTTTCTATTCTGTCATCTCCATAGAAATTAATTTAGTATCATTGAACAACAGAACATGGGTCATGTTCAAATTTCTTCCCTATTCCACACTGTGCAAGGTGCTGTGCAAACACAGATGTAGACATAATTCCTGATCTGGAGACCTGGTTTCACTGAGAGAGACTTTTTAATTTATATTGTTTTTATAATGATTCCATAAAATTCCATTATAGACAAATCAAGTTATTCCATCAGTTGGCAGTACATTTTTTGTGAAAAAACAAATTGTCTTCTATTTGCTGCTATTTTTCCTGGATATTTTACTATGCTTTAGTCATCACAAAATGGAAAGGCATTTTCTTTGTACAAAACTATGCCTGTGCTCAGCTGTACTCTTTGGAGCTTCTGAACATTCAGTGAATAAATTCGGCATGTACACAGAATTTAAGAAATCATAAAGTGTGGTTTAAAGCTGAGTAGGAATTTTCTGCCAAAACACAAATTTTCAAAAAATACTAATTAACCATAAAATGTGTTCTTTAAAAGAGAGAGCTTGGCAGAAGCCTGAAGGAACCGCTCTAGGCTCTGTCCCGGACCTCTGAGTGGAAACCTGTGAAGGAAAACACTGAGGGGTTCTCTTATTTGAAGATATTGCTCCTAATCCAGGCAGACTCCCGGTTATCATGCTGTTCTCTTGCGCAAGCTTTTCTTGCACAATCTGTTGGGAACTTAGACATCTAATGCAGGGCACGCATTCCCATCCAGATGACAGTCACCTAAAGTTAGGTGCTACAGTGATAATTTTAAGGAGGCCAAGTTATTTTCTGGAGCAGGTCCTAAAGGATCTTTGACATTTTAATATTAAACTGAGCTTACCAGCCTGAGACCCAACTCACCTTCTACATGAGATAGGCTTCAAGCTACTTAGCACAATTAAAACCAAGAGATTTGGCATGTTTCCACAATCTTGGTGAGTTTTGGCCTCCCAGTAATTTCAAAATTTCATGTCAGGAGATAATTAGGGGTACTCAACATAAGCTGCAGTTTTCAAGGGTGTTGACTGTAGATATGAGCAGTTGATGTTTCAGCTGGCCTCCTAGTATGTATAGATCTGACTGGAGGAGGTTTGGTAAATTCTGCAATAACCAAAAAAAAAAAAAAAAAAGACTTTCAAAATGAAGAGCTTTAGTATTGATCCAAAATCAAAACAATTGGTATTTTTCACTGTGCAGTTCTGAACTAAAGTTCCATTGACTTTTCTTGTGGTTGTTTGAAAACAAAAATGTTTAAAAATTAACATACAGCAATTATTTTGTCTCCACATGAACTTATAGCAACTGCTATAAATACTCATTTGGTATTTATAGTCATATATAGATATAAATTCCAAATAACACTGAAATTAGAAAAATGTTCGGAGGGTCTTAATTTAAGTATACCTCCTTTTAAAGGGTATTATGTATTTCCTGCCAGTTAAATAACTGTTTTCCTTTTAAAAAGTCCCCCAAATGGCTTTCCTTTGTTCAGTGCAGTTAGGAGATGTATAATACAATTAAAATAAATCTAGATATAATTTATATATCTTTTTATGGTATCAGTATGCTTTGGATTGATGGCTTGAGGAAAGTTTATGGACATGGAGGGAAAAATTCTAACTCAATAAAGTTACTTATGCAGGAAATTATGATTTGGTCTTATTTTCCTTAATCACTTTCTCAAATTCTGAGCTTCCTAAAAGGTGACATTAACTTCTTCCCCCAACTACATGTCTGTCAAAAATTCATTTGATTGTTACACTACTTTTGTGCATAACTAAACCCAATGATTGTCCTAAATTGTATGCTGTTATACCCTGTATGCTTGCCTGCCTTCGTGCCATACTGGAGGAAGTTTTTTCTGTGACTATATCAGCTTTGTTGATAAATTATTCTTATAGATTTTAGCTCCAAAAGGTAAAATGGACTAAAACAGCACAGATATCACCATGGTCACAGTGATAAAGAAATACCCTGGAAGTACCTTGAAACATCAAAAAAGCATAATCCAGATTTTTCTTTTTTTTTCGTAACATTATAAAGAAAATGTAGTACAAGAAGGTTTTTCAAAATTTTTACTGCTGTATTTGTAGCAACCTACATATGAATATTCCCATTTGTTGACGAGTATTCTGATAATTCAAGAGACTAAATTCTATGCACTTTATTGTTCTACTAATGAAAAGCCTACAAATAAATTCATTGTTCCAGTTACAATTATCCTAGACCATTTAGAAGGAACCAGTGCTTTCTTTTTCTTTTTTTTTTTCTGCAAAATAATGCAACCACTTACGAACTTAATAGCGTATTGTGTGTTTTATTGTTCTTGACATTTTACAGTAAAAATGAAAGTTTAATTTAATGTAAATTTAAATGCTACTGACGGGAATGATTTCCAGGTTTCCCTTTTTCACTGAAAATGTCTTTCTAATTAGCTTTTTTTTCTTGTGTCAGCTTTTGATTTTCCTGAAGTCAGTCTTTCCTGTCTGATTTATGATCATGTTTTCAATATCTTTTTGCTCACCTTTTATGCTTGTCTGTCATTGTTAGGTCTCCCACTGTAATGCTATTTAAGCTTATGTGCTGTAAGGTATATATTCCTTTACTTATAATTAGAATATAAAAAAAAAATAATTATACTTGAAAGATGTGGAGACATGGAATGGACCTTACTTCCCATCTGGCATCTCCGTTGATACCAGTGAATGCACTAGGTGACAAGGTGCAGAGATACTCCCGATATTGCAGACTTTACCACGTCCTACTGCGTTACCGCATAGTGGACCATCTTTTGTAGTATTCTCCCAGTTGGTATAGAAAGATATTCTGCCTCATTTGCAGGAGCAAATCTTATCTCTTAAACCACAGCTCATTATGAGGTGGGAAGTAGCTCTTTTGCTCTAATGAATGTCACTGAAGGCCACAAAAAAGAAACTAAGTTCTCTCTTTGGAGACAGAACAGGAATATACATACAATTTTCAGCAATTGTAATAGTTGGACATCTTAACCAGGACATTACAAAACCAACAATGCCACATAGATCTTCTAAGTTCATATTTCTTCACTGGCTGCTGTGTAGACCCAGCTCTGCAGTAGACTTGCATTATACTTGAAAACTGAACTCTTCTACTAATAAAAAACCATATAGCTGAACCTGAATATATCCAAGTTTACCAGTTTGCAATTAACCTGCTTTTTAATGTTCATTTGTGCTCAGGTGGAGTGTACTTTAAATGTATGAAAGATATGTGTATTTGAACTTATCAATTTTTGCAAGTCCCGTTTCTGAGATCATGTGCGTTGGTAGGAGTATAAAGATGCAATAACAAGTTTCTGAGCTTCTGTGTGGGATTGGAAAGGAAAGTTTTCAATTAAATGTTGTCCTCTTTGCCTTTTCATTTAAATATATATTTCTGTATCACTTGTAATTTCACGTTAAGAACTATATCATTGTTTCTATCTTTGAGTTAAAAGGACTTTCCTAAATGGAGAGTACTTAATGGACTCTTAAGTTAAAAAAAACCAAAGACACATCTCCAACATCTGTCTTGTTTTCTGCTGTGACAGATAGCACATGTTTATGCTTGGATGAGAAAAATGTCTTTTTAAGGAGCATTTCCATGTAACTTTTATTTATGCTATTTGGAAACAAACCCCAGTTGACCTGATCAGAAGATTTATACCGAAATAGAATTACTCTCAACACTTACTAATAAGCAGGGCTGGGAAAAGAAAAGAATACATTGGAATGATTATTTGTGAAGAATGCATGGTTGAAAACCACTCTGCAACCTTTCCCACTACTCCACACCAAACCTTGCTAGATCAAAACCCTTAATTTTTTTGCCAAGCAGTAGTGTCAACAAAGAACCGAAACTAGATGATAGAGTAAATTCCTTCCTTTCAAGGCACACTTTTAAGACAAATCAAACAGTCTTTATCAGATACTGCATGCTGTGGGTCAGCTGTGAGCATGCTGAACTGCAGTCCAAAACCACTCACAGCACTCTGCTGGTTTCTGTTGTAAGCTACACTGCTAACATCTGACAGGATGGCAAACTAAGTATGTTCAAGTAAACCAGAAGGAATGTCTCAAAAACTGACATGCACGTTAAACCAAAACAGCTGGCTGTCCAGTTTATTGCTAAGTCATTTTTCATAATCACTCTGGTTTTTTGTCTACTGAAACATTCTTTATAATGCTTGTATAGAACCACAAGGGAGACACAGGAATTAGGTATCAGGGAAAATTCTATTACCATACCCAGTCCACCTCTATTATACTGTTCCCTCTAGAAAACAACAAAATATTTTCCTGTTTTATAACGTTCTTTATTACAACAAGAATTAGATGCTTATCTGGAGAAATAAGATTATAGTCTAAGTTTCATATTTTTGAAAAAATGTCTAAATCCTGCTGGTGACAAATGCTGTGCTATTCTGGAGGAAGGATATCAGCGTGAAAGCATGATCACCCAGTTTTCTGATTACTTGAATATCAGAGATGATGCTCTTGTCATCTATAAGTTTTATTTTGAAAGCACCAGTGAGCGAGCTGGTTGAATACGAACAGATAGAAAGGCTCCTGCCTGTCAGATAAGAATGAAAGGTAAGGGCATGAGGGGTGCTTTGCTGCACCCGGTTAAATGACCTCTGTATTAATGCAAAGATCAGTGACAAACACCTGAGGCTAAATAGCCTTTCCACCAAAGCCATGCATGGGAATATGTTTAGAGAAGTTATCATCTCCAGTATGACCAGAGACTATTCTTCCTGCAAATGTTCTGTCCTTGCCTCCCCAATTTTGTTAACATAGACATTTAGGATTGCACACCAAACACCATGCCCTCCCTTTTCTGATGCCAAGTCCACTAATATTTTTATACTCATTCCCCAGCCCTGGACCCACTCTGCTCACCTGTGGGTAGTGCAGTGGAGAAGATGAGTGATTTTGTCTTCTTTCCTGACTATTTTGACCAAGTACCAATGTAATTCTCCATTACAGGCGTACAAAGAGATCATGAATAGCTGTTCACAGATTTCCTGAGCATTTCTGACCAAACAGTGATTGGACTAGGTGAACTGAAAAGTCCTTTCCAACCTAGGCAATTCTATGATTCTAATAAAATGGGCCTAAAATTTCTCAAGAGACACATTGGTTGGAAATGGGGGTGTAGTTAGTTACTTACTCTATGGCTACCAGAATAGCTGTTGTAGCTGCAACACTTGGAAGTCGAATTTGTTGAATTCAAGCTTGGAAAAAAAATTAATTTTAAAGCAGTAAGAGTAATTAATACAAAAACAGATGTGAGCATCACAATGATGCCACTTCCAAATCAGTAAAATATATAAGCATATGCTTGATATCGTCTCTGTTCATAAATTTGCCCTTACCTACGTGCTTCCCCTGAAAGAACTGTGGTTCTGTTTAATCATTCACCTGTGTTTTTTCCTAGTTAAGGATGAATCACTGAACTGGCATTTCAGAGGCAACAGTATAAAGGAAGATGATTATCTGGAGAAAAAACGAGGACTCTAAAGAGAGAAACTATTCAAACATCCCTGCATAACGTCAGTGCAGAATATTGCTGGGAAAATTCCTTATGCTGGCCAAGAGTCAATTCAGCATGGCAAGCAATAAACCCTATGCAATATTTGAGCTCTAACCTTCTGCTAAAGCCCCCCTCTAATTACCTAGATATGTCAGGTGGTAAGTCTTGCCACTCTGAATAAATCTGACATCAACAGATTTCTCCTCCTAATTTTTATTTTAATAAGTAAGCCATACAGCAGCTGTGAAGTTACTGATAATGAATGTTAGGGAATAGGATTACTCAAGTGAGTTAAATCCTTCTGCCTTTTCATTATACGCTATATAATACTCAAAACTCATGTCCTGAATAGACAGAGAACAAGTAACTGGAACCTACATATTTGATCTGTGTGCCCCTAGATGAGTCACTAAACAATCCGCAGACAGTGTGTACTTTCCAAGGGTTCATGAGAAAACCTGGGACGACAACAGTATCAAAATGTGCTTAACTGCGTCGCTGTGTTCAGAAACTCTCCAGCAGGTTGTGGGTGTTTGCGTGTGTAGGATTACTTTGTTAAGAGTGGGCTGATCTTTTTTTTGACTGGATGTAGGCTATTTTTTAGCATCTAGTCACCAATAGTTTGGCACCTAAAAATCCATGAGACATTTTTGACTGCAATCCTGCAGAATTTGCACAGGGTCACTTCATACACTTTTTGAACTGCCAAGCTGGCTTACCTGTTGCTCTGGCATGCTTTCTCCCCTTAGAGATAAGCTTTTATTGGACTTTTCTTCCCAAGACTCTCCGATAATGGCACTGAACTGGATCCACTATAATTTCACTTCAATTTTGACTACATAGATAAATGAATTTACAGGATAGCAGGGAGTCTTGTTTCAACAACACCAGTGACTTCTTTTCCCTGTTAAGTTCTACTGGGTTAAGTCATCTTTTAATCAACAAATAGATCAGAGAAATATGATGCAAAGCTGGCAGTCCTATCAGTAACTAAAAGTGGAGTAGACATCCAACAAATTATATTGGATTCAGTTTCATAACAATTCCTGTGTTATTTATTTATTTATTATCAAGAACAGAGCTCAGTCTTGTAAAAGTTTCTGCCTTGATGAAGTGATAATTGGTTTAGTATCGTACCATGTCTTGATTAAAAACTTGTAGAAAATTAACATAGCACATAATAAATGACTTCAAACCAGCTTACAGACTAACGATACAGGGTATTTTGTAGTAGATAGAGAGCAGTAAGGGGGGCTGTTTCTACTGGGATTCCACACATAGAACATTTTTATTGAGTGTCTATATTAGAAAATGTTAGGAACCCTATGCTAGATATATTTGGTGTGGACTTACAACTAATGAGGAGGAGAAGTGATTGATTATGTGAGTCATTCTGACAAAAATGGTCACAAACTATGAAAACATATTTTAACACACTTCAGTAAGGGTAATACCAAAGGGAACAAAGAACTAGATCTATACCTACAGAAAAGGAGACTACCTCAGAAAACAGTGATTCAGAAAACGACTTGAAATCATCCCAGACCCTCCTTAATGTGACCTTTCAGTCTCATACCAGAGCAAAAGGGTTAATACTGTCTGTGAATGCATAAAAGAAGACTGTCAAGTTAAAGCAGGGAAGTGGTTTTGACTTAGTATGCAAGAAACAGACCTCTGCAAGGATGTGTCTACTTCCAGTGTCCACATCCAGACCAATATGGAAATACCGAAGATAGTTCAGATAAGTGACATAAAAATGCTCTGGAAGTCAAAAAACCAGTCTTACTATTTGAGGCTTAAAGAGCTCAATCAACTCAGTATATCTGCAGAGAAGGTTAAAAGGTGATTTAGTCAGAATACAGGTGCTCAGTCAAGTAAGAGAGATGTGAGTGGGGTTGCTCAGTCTTGCAGTCAAAGGCACAAAAAGCTCCAACACTTGGAAGCTGAACTTGGTTGAATTCAAGCTTGGAAAAGAAATTAATTTTAAAGCAGTAAGAGTTATTAATATAAAAATAGATGTGAGTTAGAGACACAGCAGCACATGGACGTTTTGAGGTACATTCTAAAGGTTGTACTTAAATCCATCCAGCTTCTAGGAAAACTGAGCAAGATAGCTGATTCATGACAGTGGTTTTCCTTGCTGGGTTTCAAATCTAAGGTAATTCATGTCTACTAAAGGAAAGGGGAGGAAGTCTGTATTTTGTAAGAGACAAAGGCCAAAAAATGGAGCACTTCGGAAATAGATTTCTTTAAAATATACCTAATTTTACAAAAAAAAGAGAAAAATTCTTCTTTCCAATATTGATGCTGAGTCAGGGGAAAATATGTGTTGTTTGAAGCACGGATATTCTCCTTGTACTTCAGTCACAGATCTCAGGGGAAAAGAGGAAGTGGCTATCCACCTTCAGTGCATTTTATCAAAATCTAGAAATGTCAAGCTTACATTTAAGAATCTAATTCACTATTTCTTTTCATTTTCACATTCCAGCCCTGGGAATTGGGAAGGCAACCTCCTAAACATGAAGTGAGTATGAACTGATGCTGTGTTCAATCTGCTGAAAGCGACCAGGCAGCAGTAAGAGATGAAAGATCATGCTGGAGTGTTAACTCTTGAAATGTTTTCATTGGAAAGCAACTTAAATGTCACCTCTTTGCTTCAGAGGATGGTTTATATATCATTGTTACCAGCAGAGTATTTTCCATGCAGAGCTTTATGTGGGAGAAGCAGAGAAATAGTCTTCAGTCTGGCATAGAACTTGTAACTTTATTTGCCATTTGCAAAAGATTTCAATGGTTATTGTTGAAGGTTAGGACACATTAAAAGGGATGATAAGAGAAAGAATTCGAATGCAACAATATTTTCATTTTTTTAGAGCCAATGTTAACAGCAATCTAGGAAAAAGTTTTTACTCTCACCCCCCAGCCTGACCTGCATCCCCGAAGCAGTGATATTAGAAACTCTGTGAAGTATGAAGTATGAGAGTGATAGAAAGCTTTATAAAAGGCTGAGATAGGCAATTGCCAGCCTGCTTTTTGTTCTTAACAGTTGGCGCATTCTCTGAGCAAACAAACTTCCTTTACTGGGAATTGCTTTCCCTTTCCCCCAACCACATTTACCAAAGTCTTTATTATAACTTCAATTTATGGGTGTATTACTCATGTAGCAAAATGACAGATTTGGAGCTTACAATAAATTTGTCCATAGTTTTATTGTGGTGCTGACTGTGTATTTCAGCTATGTCAACTTCTGTAGGTTGAATAATTATTTAAGATCTACTTATCTTATTTAGTTATGATAAACATCAGGTCTTTGTTGAATATCTGCAACAGAAAAGATACTAGCAAGAAAAGTAAATTTACAGATACACCGTTATTGAATCTAACTATGGCTCATCTGAAAATCAGCGGCCTTTTTCGGCAACTGAGGATTATCTAAATAATCATGCTGTTAATGTTTATTGATTCAAACTGAACCCAACACTAACAGTTGGGTAGAAATCAAAGTTGACTTCTCTATGCAACAGCAGATATCTCACCTATTGTATGCTTAAAGCATTACAATTGTGATTTTGGAATTCTTCCAAAAGATAGTTAATTAACTTTACTTCCATTTACATAATGTTGCTTTCTGTCATATTGCTTGCTTACAGTGCTCTGTTATAAGTGTAAAAGTCTACTTTAATGTATTTGGCTTCTGCCTTTTATCATATGAGCTCTTGCCAAATGTTTGCTTCAGCCATTTACTGCTCATTTTTTATACGGTTTGGTTAGTCACGTGAATCACATGATACTGTTTCTGCTTGGTAACTCAGTGAATTTTTCAGAGCACTGAATGATGGATTTTTACTACAGGAGTTTCATAAGAAAAGCTACCATATTCCAAATTAATGAATAATTTTAGAATCACCTGGCTAGGTATCCAAGGAATAAGGGAACATGTGTAATAATTCCAGGCATATAATACATGCTAAGTTTAATTCACAGATACATATTTATACTATGATTAATTTATTCATACATCTTAAGCCTAGTAAATTCAACAACTTATTTGTTAGTAAAAGATTAACCCAAAAAGCTTTTTAAACTCACACAGTGCCAGGCAAAATCCTTTATGCTTTGCCTAGAAACAAGATTTGGGAAATGCCTAGCTGAGATCCTCTTGTTTTTGTTTGCAGGGGCAAGAAGGTGTTAAAGAATGAATGACATTCTTCTTTTTGTACTGCACTTGGCAGTTCATTTATTTTCTCTTAACCATGAAAAACAATTATGAGTTGCAAGTATTAAAACTGTGCAGATCTACAGTAATCACTGTCAGTGGGTCTAAGTTCTTTGGAAAGATTAGAGTGACAATATGTAATTTCCTGATTTAAAAAAAGAAAATCATTCCTGTTTCCAGTGAAAATAAACATTGTGCTAGTGCCAAGTAAATATCGAAATAATTATTCATAGAGGAAGCATTTTGAAAGAGCTTGGACTCAGTGAAGAAAAAAAGCATTTTTCCTGAAAATTCAAAGCCAATCACATGCAAAGGGGTGAGAAAGAATATAATGCACTTTTAGATTCAGGCTTTTTTTTAACCTTGACATTGTGTATGCTAGAAATTATAATAGTGTATTATGAAATATGTGCATACTTCTCCCCTTAAAAACATTCATTTTACTCCAGTGTACATTCAAATGGGTCCTTGGGAATTGAAATTGGTCCAATGGAGCACTGAGCCTTTCAAAAATAATTGTAAAGTAAAGGTGTTTCAGAACATGTTAATATGTTCTACTGCTGCTCTCAAATATTCCACAGGTTGATGCAAACTGTTGTTGCAAGACAAATATTTTTATATATGGATATCTTTTTTCAGCAAAGACAAGTCAGCATAAAAATACACCTCTATCTGTGCAGCTATATAATTGTGACAAATAAGATCAAAGTTAGTGTCCAGTACGAAAATTCTGATTTGCTACCATTTTACCTCAATTTTATATAGGGCCAAAAAATTAAGTCATCGTCAAAGAATATTACACCCAATGCCAAATTTAGTTGGTACAGTTACATTTTTTTATGTAGGTAATCTGAAAGCGTTAGGTGTATTCATAAATAAAACTGGATGATGAGCAGCTAAATGTAGCCTCTAGAGAAGTGAAGGAAGGAAAAAAAGTCTCCTTAGAGATATGAGCTGGTCCAATATAGAATAAGATTTTAAAAGGTTATCCACTGTTACTTTTCACATCTTTTTTTGAAAAATGTGACTTTTGTAAAGATTAATTTTAGAATCCAAATAAAATAAGTCTTATGCAGCCATAAATATTATGCATTGGAATACAAAGATGTGTTGCTATCTGTTTGCTCCCTTCCTTTTCTCCCCTTCAGATTTTGGAACGCTATTGAACATTTACCAGATTTTTCAGAGGGTGACATCTGGAAAAATATTAAATTTCCACAGAAACCTGTACAGGGCCACAGTCATTGGTTTGACAAACCAGCAGCTGAGAGGTGAAGTGTTTTGTAGGGTTCACACAGAGGCCAAGAGCAGAGGTCAGACAGGCAATCAGCACTTCTTATTAACTCGCCAAATTAGTATGTGCAAAACTGTCAGAATCCCAGAAAGGAATGCAGAAGAAAGCTTAAAATGCTGTAATGGGAGAATATAGGAGACTTGACACAGGAAAATGTAACATTGCAGTTCAGATATGAAAGCACAGCCAAATGAAGCCATGCTTCATTATCGCTTCTATTGAAAATCTTTCTTATTCATTTTACAAGGCCATTTTTCCCCCTAGAATACAAGAAAGTTATATATGAAAAGCTTTTCTGTCAGCTATCAGTGTTTAGAAAAAGAGGTATCTTCCTGGATCTGTATAACATTACCTATTCTTAAAACTGCTGTTTATCAGTTGGTTGTGACTTAATACTTGTAAAGGCTTGTATGAGACTTGTTAAAAGTGGAGTTTTAGCCATAGAGAGAGATAGGAAAGTATGAGGCAGTTAGTACAGAAGAATGTGAATACAACTTGCATAGATTCTGTCCAATGCTGAAATACTTTTCGATAATAGCCGAAGAGCCCTCCTTGGAACTATCCAGTAGCACAGTGAGGTAATAATTGAAAGGAATCAAGTTTGAGAGGAAAGATAATACATTGATAAGAAAGTTCAATGAGAATAGCTCTGCTTTAAGGAAGATTTCACAACAATTAATCATCATAAATTTTACTTTTCCACTTAGTGTCCTATCATCAGAAGAACATTCTGTAGAGGTGGAAATGGAGCTCCCTGTTTGATGAATGTGTTGTATACAGTCATTTTTCTAATCAAGAGATTACTTGCTCTCTTCTATTCTGCTTGCCCACGCTCAAAAAAGCAGAGTGCAATAAATTAATTTGGATTTAAACAGTTTGAAAAAAATGCGGATTCTTTTTTTCAGCATTTGGAATACGAAAAAGGCAAGACAACACTGAGCATATTGACTTCTTTCTATATGAAAGTAGAGTTCAGTTATTATATTTAAGAGAACTATCTTTTTCAAAAGCATCTTATGGCCTTTTGTAGTCATTTTACTGAATGCCATACTGAATGCCATTTAAACCGAAGGTTCAGGAATTTGAGACACCATATTCTGTTTAGTAATATAATGAATAGCATGAGAGATACAAATGAGCATTGAAAGGAGAAAATTTCTTTCAGGCTTGATGAAAGAGGACCTAGATTTAATCACATGAGACAACCACGCTGGGTGTGGGACTTCTAAGTTTGAAGAAGAAATCACAGATAAAAAAAAAGCAATTATCTTAATTTCAAAAGGTTCTTATCTGTTGATACTAAGCGATCTGATGTGATGAATCAGCTGTCAGAACATCAGCATTATGAATAATATTTTATGAAAGCAACCTGATTTATAATTCTTTTTCAGGTAAACTTGAAGCTAACTCTACAATTCTGGAAAAGGAGTTGACCTTTGGGCAGGGCAACCTTTATCTACTACTATTCATTCCTTTGAATAGCAATTTTGGCCCCAAAATATTTTGCGTGATTTTGTATGATGTGTTCTCAATTGATAAATCTGATTATAAAACACATCCTGGAGTTGGAGAAAAACAGTCATGAACTAACTGAAATCCAAGGCATGTCCTGTGGGTGACATGAATTTGAGATGTTTATGTGAGGAGGTTTGCACAGGTGCTCAGTGTTCAAACTCTCTTTAGATTAAGGTAGAGACCTAGGAACTTAATCAGGGATATCTAAAGATAGGGGAAATGCCTGAGGATATCCCAGATGTTTGCATAGACCAGGTGAAAGAAGGACAGGACCTATGGCAGGTCCACACCTTTATGGAAAGACAGTTACAGTCCAGACCTATGGGGAGGCAACAGATTTGAGTCTACTTCTCCATTTACTGAAATGGGAACTTTGATTTATTGGCCTGTAGGCTGAGCCAAATTTAGGTAATTTAATCTGGGGCTGAACCCCACTTTTCTTGTTTATAGTAGAAGGAGTTGCTCTGTCTCAGAAGACATATGTAAGTATTCAAATTTGACTACTCTTGACTTAAGAAAAAATGAAGCCCATACAAAACAGGTAAACACCAGCAAGATAAAGGTAAATTGAATGCAGTTTAATTGATTGTTTTGATTTCAATGTGACAAGGCCATCACTGGATTTTCATTAAAATTTACAAAAGAATGGCAAAGGTTACAAACAGTTCAGAGCAATAGTACACCCTCATTATCAAATTCCTTTTATATGTTTAACCATATTCATTTAGCATTCGGTTAAAAAGAATGGCAGGGTTGTCTTGAACCTGTCACTAGTGATTTATTAAGTTCATTTTATATTCATTTGTTTATAGATCAAACATGGGGAAGAAAGGCTCAACAGTATTGAACACATTTAACATTAAAAAAAGGAGGACCGGGTATTTAACTTTGCATTGTGCTATGTTACATGTTTTTACGAGGAAGACAATAATTAAATTTAAGCAACTGGTTTGATCAAGGATAAATGCTCTCTGCCTCTTAAATGCCTCTGAAATCAATATGCCTATTCAAAGCGAGATAATAGTTCCTGAAAAAACATAACATTGTCTTGGTGGTGGACTGAGGTTTCACTATGTGTGGTTTACAACAGTGAAAAGTTGAGATCAGTTCTGTTGAAAACTTATTTCCTACATGCAGGTTATACACATCGGTGAATCAGACATTGTGCATGCTGGAATCATCCCTTGGCTAAAGAAGCACAAATCAGTGTCTAGAAATGTTGAGTCTAACAGCTACTACCAAAGCACTTCTTTCTCTTACCAGAATTACTCTTCACTTCAGAGCAGCAACTGGAAAAACTACTAAACTACCATTTAAATACCAACAGCAAAACTTATGAAAATTCATGAAAAGATGTTCTAAATTTTACCAGGATTTGCATGGTAATGAAAAATACAGTTCCTGAAGAATTTAAAATTTTCATTAGTATGAAAATATTTTCAGCTGGAAAAATATTTTCATCTTGAAAAACAAAGGATAGGTTTTTTTTATTTTAAATGCTGTAAAATCTGGATATTGTGTAAACTTTTCGTAAGAAAAAATAATTAAGATTTTTTTTTTTTATTTTCTCATATGCTCAATTCCTCAGTGCTGCATCTGATAACGACCCCTGGAGGGAAAATGAACTTGCAGCTACAAAGAACCAACCCCTCCAGGAGGAGAAGTTGATGATGTGAACACACCATTACAAAAATACATCTGCAAACATTTCAATTTAATAATTGGATACTAACACGCTGTATTTCTTTTGCTGTTCATAGGCATTTTTTTATTTCTTTGGTTTGATATTAGATATGTTGCCTGGTTAAACTGGGACGATAGCAACAATGGGACATCAGAGTAGGTGTGTGTTGGCATTATGAGATTATTGTGCCTGTTTGGGCTTTGTGTACAGTTTTCACATGTTTCCTCTGATACATTATAGAAATACAATACTCTCAGCAATGACTGAACAACATTTTTAAAAAAATACTATTTATAAGTGAAATAATTTTAACACATTACCTTTATTATTTTGTTCCATCTTTACTACTGCATAGAATTAATCCTGAATTCAATTAGAAAATAAGTACATATTCTGGTATAAATATATGGATATTATAAGACTAGTATAATAGCAGGTCATTGAAAGTACACTGTATAATAGGCTAAATTAAAACTTGAGCATGGGGGAACCTTGTTAAAGCAAACCTTATTTTTGGTTGGAGTCAAGATTTGAGATGGGGGCAAACCAGCCAATTCCTGGCTAGCAAAAGTGGTCTTTAAGCTATAAGTAGGAAACTCAAAATATGGTATTAAGGAAAGAATATCTTTGAACTAACTGGAAAGAAAACACTGCGCTAATTTTACAGTAGATACTGGTATACAGCTATACTTTTCTCCTGCATCATGCCATGTAACAGAGAAGGAGCGAAATTACCTTGGAGTCAGCCTCTAAAAGAAATTTCAGAATACTCATACACTATACACGGTTGCCTAGTGTCTCCTCATGACACTTGGATATGATTGCTAACCCACCAACGCACTTCTCTATCCCTTTTGAAATCTCCCTCTTCCATTATGACAGTACTAAGATTAATGTTAAATACGTAAAATTGCTATTTTTTTCTTTCTCCATCATCCCAAATTTGAGAAAAGCAAAAAAGAAAACATCAGTTCTGGCTTCCACGATTCTGGGCAACAATTTATAATAGCACATGCTTGGGAGTGTGGCTTAATTTTAAAGAATAACCTGAGTCACCATGTTTCTATCTCAAATAAGCTTTAAACTGTTTCTAGAATTATTCAGATATATCCTTGTTTGTGTGTATACCTGTGGCTTTTATCTCTGTTTCAGTGGCATTCATAGCTCACAGTAGTCATATATAGTGTAATGCTGTATTAGTGTCATAGATTGTACAAACAGGGAAAAACACTTCAAAGAGCAACTGCTAACAGCACAGAAGTATACAAAAAATGTTATGTGGTCTTGCTGTTTGTCTCAGTTTGAATTGCACTGTGACAGAAAAGAACACTCGGTGATTAATTTGAAATGAATGAGACCTCCTGGGGAAATGATATTTTACTCACCCAATGGCAAAATGTACCAAAAAAAAAAAAAGTGAAAATAAATGCAAATGTAAAATTTATGCTCTTCAAAATATACAAAAATACAGTGTACAATGTTATGAAAGCATAGAAGTATTTTAAAAAAGAGATAATAAGTGCTTGCCTCATGAAAAAAGAACAAGGGATGCATCATTTCATAGCAGCACATTCATATAAAGGCTCAAGTTAGAGAGAGTGGAGAATATGCTGTTATTACAGACATTATGCAATTCAGTTATTAGAAATAAAATGAGCAACAACAGATTATAAACGCAAACCCAGCAGGGAGTAGTCACATAAGAACCTAGGTAAGATTAGGTAAAAATTTTAAATATAAAGAAATATAAGATTCACATCTGGTGCCTGAACGAAATGAGGAGCATGGTTACAGCTTCTCAGACTGTCACATATAAAGGATGTATGGAACTTGGAAGGTTAGAAAATCTTTTGTCATTTTTATGGATGCTGCTAAAGTCAGTCAAATGATGTGTTCACCAGCTTCTGATAAGGAAGATTAAAAGTTCCAGGGTAACAGCATTGGTCTTTACAACTCTGGCTGTTGTGCCAGTGGTGGAATAGATACCTTCATATTCAGCAAGTTTTCTTTGACTTCCAGCAAAATCCCTTTTTCTTGAGGAGTTAATATTTTTGGTTAATACTTCATCAGCTTCTGACCACGCAGTCATCTTTGAAATATGACTTAACGCCCATAATGATATTTCCCATAGTGCACAGTCCCCTTCTGTATTTTCTAAATTGTCAGTGGAGGGTTATAGGGTTGCATGAATTTGTCTTCTTCATTTCAATAACTAAGCATTAACGATGGGGTAATGCTGAGAGACATTTTGGCTAAAATATTCAAGACTATACTTGGTTTATAATAATTTGCTTCATCTAAGGAATTCTCTGTTTCTTTGACTCTGTTATTGTGTATTTTGGGAACTTGTGTCCATACAATTTAAATTGTTATTTCAGAAATAGGTAAGACAGTTTAAAATCGGAAGCCAGAATTCTTCTCAGTTTCAAGCTTGCATTTATCCAGTAGGATTTAGCCTGAACAGTTTAGCACCTGTTAATTATTTTTTTATCTACACTCAACTTCCTTGCATAGGTAGTCTGAGTCATCGACACTTGACACTGAAATGCAGAATAGCTTAGCTCCTGATCAAGCATTCCGGCAACAAACCATGCTATTAGGTTTTCAGTAATTATGCACTCTCAATGTCCATTTCTCATTTGTGTTGAGGTGCTCTTCATTGCCACCGTTGTGTGAACAAGTTTAGAATTCTGTCAGTTCTTGTGTGAATTTACTTTTGTCTTTACAATCAAAAAGTTAAATTCTAGCCCAAATTAAACAGTGCATAAATGCAAAATGATATACCCAGCATGTTAATCTTGTTTGAACTTGAAATAAAACCAAAAATAGATCCAGGGTTTTTTAAAAAAACCAAAACAAAATAAAACACAAACCAACCAACCAACAAACAAACAAAAAAACCCACACCCATTTGGGCTCTGTCTTAGCTGAAAGCTTAACTATACATTGAAAAGTAACTTCTGTTCAAAATTGTCTAATTCATGCTGTCCTCAAAATTTCTAACCCAATCTACATAAGGTCTAAACTCTCTCTCCTTCCTCAAATCTCTGCACAGAAAAAGGAATGAGATCCTGCCATTTTGTAGGGGCAGAAGAAAAGCAGCTGTCTCTTCTCATTCCCCTTTTCCTTTTTTTCCCCCTTGAGGCAGAAAATTTCAGAAACCCAGCAAAGACAAACTCATCTCCTTTGCCTTCTTAGCGGGGGATAACTGAGGTAGGACAGCATATGGACTATAGTACATAAAACAATGAACAGTATTAAAATTGTGTTGCCTGCTGCTAACCTGATGCCATTAGTGTCCAAGCACTCTCTGCTTAATGAACACATTCATTTGGAATTCATGCCTGTAGCATTAGGAAATCTTGATTCCTTTTTCCAAAGCATTAACCAAGATAACAAGGAGCGAGGTAGTACAAAATGTCATTAAAAAGAAGCATGGACATAGATGAATAGGTGATGACCTACGTGGAACCTAATCTGCTGATTTTCTAAATGACTTTTGGAATCTGTCACCCATTCCTTGGGTTATTTTTAGGTTGTGGGGAAAAAAGCTTTTCAGTTATAAAATCACAGAGTCATTCTGGTTGGAAGGTGTTGTGTGGAAATTGGCAAAGCGGCTTTGGCAGAAGATACACCTCCTTGCGTTCTAACACTCCTCACTGAGGTGAGAGGCTAGGTGCAGATAGGTTTAAATTCTAAGTGATGCCCAATTCAGCACTATCAGTCCAATCGCATTTAATATGTATTAAACTATTACGACTTGGATACACTAATAGTGGACTGCACCTTCAGTCTAGTCGTG
>VWZL01000904.1:1462598-1492668 GCA_013396915.1 Stercorarius parasiticus | reverse complement strand
CCAGCTGCCGCTGCTCTCTACCTCAGAAGCCTCTTGATTTTATACTTTTCCTTAATGTGTGAACAATGCTGTACTTTTGTATTTTTAGCCAATTTAGTAATTATTCCACAGAAGGCAACACAGGGGGTCTCTAGTACAGCCTCCTAATCAAATCAGGATGAACACTGAATTCAGAACAGATTGCTTAGGACTTTCTCTAGTCAGGTTTTGAAAACCTCCAAGGGCAGATACCGCACAAGTTCCCAGGGCACTCTGTTACAATGCTTAGTTATCCTTATAATATCCCTGCTTCAGTAGGTCTGTGGTGTCTGGTCTTGTCTTCTTAAGAACATCCCCATACGTACTGGCAGACTGCTCTTATGTATGACTGAAGCTGCCTCTTTCCATGCTGAACAGGACTAGATCTCAATCTCTCCTCTCAGGGGAGTGCTCCAGCTCCCAAACAGCTTGGGGCCCTCTAGTGAAATTGCTCTAATTTGTTGGTATCTTCCTTGAATTTTGGGGACAGTATTCTGTACACAGTATTCCAGATGAAAGTGTCAAATAAAGTGTCAAGTAATTAGTGTAAAGTCCATCCTGCTTCCATTTCCTCTATACTGGCTCTTTCCATCAGACTTTGGTCCCTTATTTTCCTGAGCATTGGGGTGTACATTATCTGTGCTTGGAGGAGGTTGCTCTTTAAGATCCATCTGTTGTGTTGAGCTCCTTTGTCCCTCAGAGCTGCCACCACATGAGCACACTTGTCAGTTCCTTGAGAAAACAGGTCTGATGCCATCCTGGCATGTAGAAATTACTCTCCAATTTACCCAATCTTCCATTTGGGGAATCTGTTAAACAGTTATGACAAAAAAGTTAGATAATCCCTTTGTGAAAGTTTTTTAAATGTTTATTGGCTTTCAATAAGTCTTGAGTCAAGAGGCATTTAAACGATGAGGTTTATCCGATTGTCTAAGTCATAGCTGGATATACAGGAATGTATATGCAACTGAGACTGATCTCCTCAGGCAACACAAGATAGTGTGGAGTTGATGACTGGCACAGCAAGATCCTCCTCCCACCTCCAGTATGAAAATCAAACTCCATTCATGGGTCATTTAATATCTGTGTGCAGACATAAATATATTTTAAGCATCACTGAGCCAAAATCTTAAGTAACAAAATTTCCTTTCCATTTCAGACAGCCTCAATCACTTGAAACTTGCATTATGCACATTTTATTCTGGTTAATAACTGCAGCTGCAGGTCACAAACGATTAAAATAAGCCTCAGTAACTTCCAGTTCATTAAGGCAACCAGAGTACCAGAAAAATATTTGGCTTCTTCACAAGGCTTATATACTCCTAAAATATTTTTTTGGCTTTATACTTCAGTTAGTATTAACTAACTGTAGAGCAACCCTGTTAATTGTTCATTACAGTGTTTTAAATAATAAAATACTCATATATGTTCTGATATATACATATGCACACAGACACAAGCACACACATTTGTCTTGGTGACCCTCTTTTTAATTGAACAGCTCATCAGTTGGAAGACAGGTTTCCTTGTAATCTCTCATTTGAATTTGGCTCAAAGCTTGAAGTAGGCTTTAAATTCTCTGATGTTATCTGTGTTGTCATCAGGTACCTAAACTCACAGAATATTTTATTACAAAGGAGAGGAAAAGGGAAGTAGAAATATAAAACTGAAAAACAAAGACCTTTGCCTACATAAAAATTATTATTGTTAGACCACATAGATATTGTAATGTTGGTTAAAAAAATCCTCAAAAGCTGTATCTGGCTAGAGTTATAATGGTAAGTGTTTGTAGAACATTTTCATTCAGAGAGAGTTAAAAATCTTTTCTTCGGAATTGTGAGATGAACTTTGAAATAAATGTAACATGCATGTAAGAACCGGGCAGTCCTATGCCCCAAAGTCATTTTCACAAGGAGAGGGAAACTTGCTAAATTCTTCTCAAAATGTTAAAGCAATCTTGCTGTCAGATGACTACAAACTTTCCCCTCTGTCAATCCTGACTTCCTCATTTAAACCGCCTTTGCTTATAGGTCATATAGTCACATATTAGAAAAAAGCTGATCCTGAAAAGTAGCTTTTTATCCACTGTTTGTCATTGATGAAAATTTCATTTGAATGTAAATCATGTCATAAAGTTGTGTTTTGAACATACATGTTTAAATAAAATCAAGATTTATTTTTATAAGTGTCTGTAATTCATTAGCTCCATACCTGAGAAGAATTGAAGTAAAAGTGGTTATTCTATAGCAGGATGCTTCTGCTGGTCTAAACCTATGTAGTGAAATATGTTTGTTTTTTCAGAAAACACAGCAAAGTTTAATGAATGCCAGGGACAACTGTGGAGTTCTGTGGTAATTTCAAATAAACACAGTGGTATCTAAATGTCTAATGGAAATAACAAGACGCGTTTTAAATAATCATCTAACATAAAAGAATAAATAATTAACCTTAAAAGGGGCCACTAAATCACTAGACCTTGAGAAATAACCCTTGAATTTGTTGTCATGTGCTACATCATTTTTTCTTCTTTGCAGAAGAGGGGATGTCTTTTCAGCATTTAAGTAAGCAAAGAGTCTGTAGGAAAAAAGGCAGTGGTATTATGCTGTATGTTGTTTTTTGTTCTACTGCTAATTAATGCTGATCAGTATCCTTCATTAACAAGTTTGCAACCTGCAATGGAAAGAACATGAACTGTTCTGAAATACTCATAGTAGTGTTAGAACTTGCAGCACTATGAAAATTAAGGTGATAGAAGCAGCAACACTTGCTTTTTACGTCCCATCAAAGATGAGTTTTCAAATTTAGAAATGATCAGATTACCATCAGATGGTCCCCATACACACATACACAAGGCTTCTGCTGTTTGGGTTTTGTACCATAGTGAAATATAGAACACAGATTTAAAGCTATGTTTTTCACTAGACTTTTAAAATATTAAAGGAGTCATTGAATGCATTGTTCTTTTCATTGTTATAATGAATATAAAAGTCGCTTCTGTTGCATGTTGTTCAGTAGTCTCTTTATTGAACATATGGCAAGTAGCTAGGTGCATCCACACAACATTAAAGCCTCCTTTAGTGCTACTTCAGCCTTTCTAGGGTTTTCCTAGCACAGATGTCTTTGAAGAAAGTAAGGGGAACAATACTTTATTTCCCTGTTTAACTTTCTCTTTCATATGATCACCTATTTTCTCACTATTTATTATCTTAAAAAAAATTTTCAGAATCTTACAAGGCAAGCCTCTCTCTCTCCCCATCTCTCTCTCTTTTTTGGAAATATTATGTAGCAATAGAAACCTAAAAAATGTATTTAACAGTGTTTCTATACAACCGAATGACAAAGTACATCTCTTTCCACCAGACAGGATGTTCATCTTTGAGTGAATTTATTAAGTTAAATGCAATTTCCAGCTCTACTAACATTTATCAAGCCAGGCACGTTTATCAAATCTGGATCTCCTAAGTAACCGGACAGCTGCACTAAGTACTTTGTCTGAATCTGACCTGGATCTGGCGGTTGAGGAAAGGACTAAGAGGGCTTTACCTTTCCCCATGCACCACCATCTGCTGCTTCCCTGCTGCAGCCCTGTGAACTCACACATTCTCCATACAGTGAGTGGCTGCTAGCCAACTCCTTAGCACTGTCTGCTGTTGACAGGGTAAGAGAAAAGATATGGCACTGTGCATCACACACTTCATCCTGTTTCTAGCTCTGTCAGACAATGGGATGCTTCAGCTCTTTCATTCTGCTACATCCAGCCAGCCTTGGTATTGAACACCTGGCAACTGGAACACCTAACTACCTTTTTGTCCTCAGTCTCTTGTGCTATGTCATTAAAGCAGTCATTTTTAGTAATGACTTTGTGCATTTTTTGAATAGTTCTTTTTACTTTCAGAATTATTTTCCTTTTTCCATGACTCCCTTTTTATCTCTAGATGAGAAATTAATTCTTCATCTTTTCTGGCTTTAATTTCTCCTTCAGGAAAATTGCTGGAAGATTGGTAATAAGATTTAATAATAAATAATGAAGAACTAATAATACTTGATTTTAAATAATAATACAATGTGTTCCAGTAACTTAAAATGTCCAGTTTATCCAATGCATATTTTCTTTAGTTGTGTTATGGAGCAAGGTTTCTGGTATTCTCTATCTCCAGTCCAGTTCATTGTAAGCTACATGCACTGGTGCACTGTTTCCTAAATGATCGCTAACCTTCTCATCCTGTAAGCTGCAGTTGCCATGTGTATCTTCTCTGTGGTCCACAACCACTGCCCTTACTACTCATGACAGTGGTGATGGGGAAGGCAGTAGCAGCTGCCACTCACACTTGTGCAGAAACCTACAGTTTGTGAGACCCTCTGTTAGGGACCCTCTAATTTGATGGCAAGTGTATCATGTCTGATGGACTACTTAAACCTGTTTTCTTTTCTTTTATTTTATTCTTTCATTTTTTCGAAAGTGGCTGATGCTAAACTATTTGTTTTAACTGTAAGAGGAAAAATGTGATCTCCTTTCTCTTCCCTTAAGTTTTATCACACATTTAAATAGGCTTCCAAACTCCTACAATATAAATTTTCAATTTTCCAATAAAAGTAGGATAAAAAATATAAAATAATACTCAGTAAAATAGTGTTAATTTTTGTGTAATTAACTGGTAATCTGACAGAAGATTCAAAGTAGTGCGTTACATTTTGAAGAAAAACCTAAATTTTCATGAAGGAAAACCATCTCGACTCAGGAAATAGGTTCTCAGTTATGGATGTTTCATTTTTGCAGCAATTTTAATATACAGTGAGGTTTGACTAACTAGTAAGATTAATAAGGCACCCTGCAACATCTCTCAAGCTTTTTCTATTCTAAAGTAAAACAATTCCCTCAGAACTGTCACTGAACAGGAATGAGCATTGCTACACATCAAACGGAGTAAAAGAGTTTGTTGTAATGTCATCCAGTAGAAACCTTGGTCCATAAGTTTTCATTTGAACACACTGTGAATTAAATTTTGCACACAGCAGTAAGCGTGTATAGCAACCATCATTAACAGTTCCTATGTGATTGCAAAATATCGTAAATTGTATATGTAAATATTAGTAAATTGTATGTTTAAATTCTATTTACTCTTGGAAGTAAACTGTCGTGATATTTTTCTGTACACTATATGGCATTCTAGGCTTAATACTCACCTTACGCTACTTCATACCATGGCAACAACACTTTAGGAGAGATTTCTGACTTAATGTGACCTTGATCTTAGATCACAGGAGAATTAGAACCAGCATAAATACTATACATATGTTTTATCAATTTACTGGAGAGAAGGAAAATAGATATTTACAAATTGAGTACTTCTGAGGTCAAACAATGACTTAATAAATCAATTAAATCATTGCAGCTTACTTTTTTATTACAAGTTTTCTTCCCAAACTTAGTCCTATACTCTTAGATTTCCTAAAATAGTCCTGTACCCATTAGCCTTTTTTTTTCTACCAATGGTTGACAGATTTCATGATTTGTTACTGCTATTGCTTTTTATCACAGATTACTGTGCCAATGACAAGCATCAGTCTAGAGCATAATGTTCATATTTTTACTTTTTTTAGAAACAAAGTGGTGAAAGAAAATTAAGGTTTATTTTTGTCAGCAAAATCTGTTTATGTTTTGAACCTTATACACTCATCATGAACCTTAGATTAATAAATTAGTCTGCCAGCTGTCTCTTTCCCTGATAAAATAAGATTATGAAATTTTAAAACTGGCAGGTTTTGCTTTCTAATAGTAATTTAGCTAAAAACATAATGCCCCCTTAATCTTAATCTTCCCTCAAAATTATGAACAGGCCTAAGTTCAGCGTTCATTTCAGCTACACTGTAATTACTGTTTATCTGCTGTAAAATCTGAAAATATAAATATTGTCTGTCTCTTAGAGGAAAGAATCTGAATAACCTAATTGCCTAACATATCCTAGAAATGTAATCCATACTTCATTTCTATGGTGACATTTATGATGTTAGTTTTCATCTCACTGCAGTACACCTCACGTTAAAAAACAAAAAAAATCAACCCAAACAAAGAAAACACCCATTAAAACAAAGGAGCAAAGCACCTATTTCATTAATTCAATTACATACAGAAGTAAGTTAAAAATACTTGAACACATTTCTTCAACAGGACTTGGAGCACTGCACAAACAAGTCACAAGTAGGAGTGAATCTAACCTTATTTCAGAATTTATTGCATTTTTGAGATATTTACTTAGAGCCTCCCCTGGGGCCTTAGCCCATGGCCCAGAACCCAATTTCAGCCCAGCCTGAGGCCATCAGTCCCTGGTTGGGGGTGGACAGGGCAGACCCTCCCCGTCCCACCACCCCACAGACCCAGCTAAGGAGGACCTGCCTTGCCCACCCCATGGGCTGCCACTGCCCTGAGAATTCACTGATTATTTCAGGAGTGTCTTTAAATATTGAAGACATTCAAATGTCATTAAAGATTTAACTTCCATGTACCAGAAGTATTCAGCATGTGTATTTTTCCTGACATATCAATACAGTTAAACTGGCGACTTCTGACAGAAGAACGGTTGTGGGAGTTATAAGTCAGCAATGAGAACAAAAAGGGAGTGTGGAGCCCTCTTGTTAAAATATTTGACCTTCTAATTGTGCAATCCTTTTGTTATAAGGGCTAGATTCAGCAGTGACCAAGGCTATCTAGGCAAGAAGGTCTTGACAGATTTCCTGCATAAAATTCCTTAAGGGTAGAAAGATAAAATAAGTAATGTTACATGGTAAAACAAAGAAAGTGTTTCTTATGGCAAACGGAACAACCAGGAGGTTTCTATATGCTGCTTACTGCCACTGCATCGAGGCTGTGGTTTGTTGTGAGGTTGTTTAACCTGTAGCAGGGTGCTGGAGGCACAATTCTGTCAAATTAAATACAAAACAGAAGAAAAGCAGGATAAAGAGTGTCACCCTCCTTTAGTCTTACACCAAGCTAGATACAAGTCCAGAAATTATTTATATTCTTTCTTGTAATCTCTTTTCATTGCAAAAGTGTTCTTAGAAGCGTGCATCAGGAATGACCATCAAGAAATATGCATCAGGGCTAATGTGAGATTTGAGATGAACACGTAGGTACATGAAGCTTAAGATCTGTATCCAGGGTATTCAGAAATTTCCCCGTTAAATAAATGAGATGGGTGGGCAGGAATGCTTCTTTCTCCAAATCTTTAGTCTGATTTATAGATCAAAGAAGAAAAAATAAAAAATAAAAAAGGTAACAACTGGTACTTCAAGCACTTCACCTCACTGTAGGTGAACCCGTGCATTAGTGACAAAAGGGTCTCCCTCTTGAACATGCAACACACACTTTCTAGCCTGCAAGTTTATTCTCTCTACATTCCTACCCATAACCCTTGGTAAGGGGAAAACATGAAAAGTCGACAAAGGCCAAGCTGCTGTGGCTGTCTTCTGTGTTCACCTCATTGCATGCTAGGAAGAGCTGTTTGGGCCCAGCCTGAAACCATGCTTGAAATAGGTGAAGACCAGATGTACAGCACACAGTTTGCACACCGTATTCCTAAACGAACTGAGAGATAAGCATAAATAAGAATATTAATAGGCTCAAACCTTAAGAGGAAGAAAATGACTCAAAACTGAAACCCTGAACTACAATCAGAACTGGGAAGCAGTCTCCAGGATTAATTAGGGATTAATCAAAGAAGAATCTGAACACTTGCATGGCTGTTCAAAATCCAGCTCTACATGCTATGGTCAGTCCCATTTGATTTTTATATACGGTGGCTGGTCAGCCCAGGTTCTTGCAAACTTTATGAGCTAAAATATTGGTCAGGACCATAGTAGTTGCCAACCCCGTCACATGAAAATACCAGGAGCATAAATATCTTTACAGCCTTTTATTTGCAGTCTATAAAGCCAAAGAGCTTTATAACACAAATGAAAATTAATTGCACAATTACCTTTCTCCGAGGTAGGTTCCAAAAAAAAAAAAAAACCAAACAAAAAATATAAAACAACAACAACAAAGTCCTAATACCATTTAAATGGTTCTCTCTTGTGTTCTGTATTGCCTTTCTGCTTGCCTCATAGCCAAATTGGACAAAACCAAAAGATTTAGAAAAACCTTTTCTTTCCAATTCATGTTGCCAGTTGAATTTCACATGTCCCTTTTGAATTTCACTACTGAGATTTCTCAGACAACCTTATTTTCCTTGTAACAAAATTTACCTGAATTCTTCAGCAAACAATAGTAGTAACAAAGGCGTGGTCTAAAGACTTTAGTTTATTCTTTTAAAACTCATAAGCTTTGAAGGCTTATATTAGCTGTGGTTGTTTCTTTCACCTTGAAAAAGTCAGTATGTCCTCACAATTTCTGTAAATGTACTCACCAGAAGTAGAAGTTCATGTGTATTGAATATTTTCAGTAGCATAAATCATCAGGTGTCCACTTATATTCACTGGTTTCTCTAAATATGTTTGTTTTGGGGGAGATAGAGTTTACTTTGAAACCATGCTTATCATTGGGTTCTGTATTATAGTGGAAACATTGCTGAAAGATCTAGAAAGACTACATTGTGTATCTATTACTTGTTCTTACCTAACAGAATACATTTGAAATATAAACTGAGTAATCTACTAATATATTGACACTTGCATGACCAATTTTATGGAAAGAAAGTCAGACAGCACTGCAATATTTTTACCTCATACTAAAGGAATTATGTGCTTATTTTTCTTAAAGTGTGCATGTTTACTTGTTCTTTGTGGTTTTGTGTAACATTTAAAAACAATGGCAAAATTATAAAACAAACCCAGCTGATTCTTATGGTTTAAAAATACCCTGTAATAAACTTATCCAATATGAATGCTGTCAACATAGTCACTGGTATTCCTGGAAACTTCATGAAACAGATATATACCAGGGCTAGTCTTAAGCTGAGGTCTTAAGGTTTACCTTTACTGGTATTATCAACAGGAACAATAAATGCATTAAAGCTTTTACCTAGCTATTCTTAGGCTCAGTGTAAACATCTTCCACCCAGCTGTGTCCAAATGATGAACAAGAATTTAGAGTGAGTAACAAATGGGATGGAAAATGATATGGACAATATTTTAATATGAATCAGTATGACATTTTTATAAGTATGAAATATGTAAAATATTATATGATCTATAGAACATAAAAATCTCCATGAATACTGGAGAAACTGCTCGGGGGTGAAAGTGCTGGGGAGAGAAACTGAACTTAAAAAAAAAATAGGAAGAGTTATATTAAAAGTTTGCAAAATAATTATATGGAGAAGAAAAAATCTTACTGTTCATTCCAGCTGCTTCAAACAAAATCAGAGATAAGAAAATTAGAAGTGTGTATTAATAAAGCACTTCACATAGTAGATAACACTCATTTGCCTGATGGAGATGTTATGCCATTTGAAATGGCCGAGTGCATCTTGCCTGACCTCTAGCTGTTTCTCCAGAAGAGTGCACCCCTTTTGTGGATCCCAGTCCCAAATGTTTGTCTTTAGTATACTAGGTGTTAGAAATGGCATTAAACACCTGAGATCCATGTGTCACAAGTCACAGCAGGTGGTAACTAGGGCAAAGTCTAAAAAAACGTTCTGAAAGGGTTGAACATAATGAAAGAAAGCCAGCTAAACTTCCTATTTAGTATTCAATCCGATTTCTTATTTTTAGATACAAGGTTATCAGTCAGAACTGTAGTCAATTTTTACTTATAAAAGTGCTGCTTTTTTTTATATCTTCCCTTCAAGTGTTCAGCCTTTTTCTGCTTGTTAGATGGGGCTCAGATCAGATCCAGTGCAAACATTTCCATATTCAGGACCTGTTTTCTGTTTCCACTCCTTGAGATGCATTTTCTAATTCCTTATGCTATGATTGCAAGCAAAATATCTTATTTGCCATCAGGGATGGAGTTAACAGAAGTAGTTCTTCATCTTTCCAGATGACAGCAGAGAAGGCTGGAGAAAAAGTCTATGTGTGGGCTTGGAATCTGATACAGGCAGTATACCCCTATGCTGAGTATCCAGCTGAAGAGTGACATTAATCATGTGCAGTCTTATCTAAACTCAGCAAAATGTCGGGAAAGTCTCTCATGGATGTCAGTAGCTAAAAGACGATTTTCTCCAGTGGGAATAAAAATACATATAGAATGACTTGGGAAAAATACTTTTTTTCAGCTTCTTTGTCTGTTACAATTGGTCATGTGCTTTGAAATGATATTCCATATTCCATATCATAAACTTCATTATGTCTGTTGGGTAAAAGCAGAGCTAGATAAGGAATATAATCAATCATTTTTAAATGCCATATTACATTGCTCTAAGAATACCCTTTATATTGAAATGTTGTCAATTCCAGACACAAAATACCCTGGAATTTGCATCAGAATGGCAGTCTCAGATATTTTCTGGTAAATTCCCCTACAATGTCGATAAATTGTGGTCTCTAAGAGTAAATCATGAGATGTCTTAGGATATTCTGCACCCTTATTTCCTGTAGCAACATAGGAAGTGATAATCCCATTGGACCTCGAGTAGACTTATGCCCCACAGGTCTCATTCAATGATTTGTCTGTTATGCTGTATTCAGATGCTGCTGAATTTGTTTTCCAAGAGGAAGGGTCTCAGATACCAACTGACTGGCTGTTTTCTTTTACAGAAATCACTTGATTAGCAATATGGCATCTCTACGTGATCTACTGTAATGCCTTGTAGATAATCAGAACGTCAGTGGTTTTTTTTGATATGTAACTTTTATTAGTTTCTTCTCATAAATATATTACATGAATAATGGAAAGGGACATTTAAAGATAACACATTTTCTATTATTCTCAAGTCTACGTATTTTTTATTCTATATCATTCCATGAATGGCAACAGTACTCCTAAATGTACACATATATATACACACTAATATATATCTATATATTCCATCTTTCAGGATCATCCATGAGAACACCCTTTACTGTATTGAAGCACAAGAAATTAGCAAACCCTTGCTTTCGGAGCATGTCTTAATAGTAACATGAAGCAAGTAAAAAAAGAATTAAGTCGTGCAGTGTCTTATTTTTATATTGAGAGCTTGATAAAGTCAGCTACTATTTATTTCAGTTCTGTTTTACTGTTCAGGAGTTTACAATCTGTAGTGACATTCTTATTCTGGATCTCTCACCATTTATAGACACTTTCTGTATTTGACTCTTCCAAGCTGTGATCTGTAAAGTCTATCTGGAGTCCACTGAAAGAAAACAACCAGGTATTTGTTAGCTTTCCCTGAAAGTAAGTTTGTATGTTCAACCACTGGTATGAAAGAGCACATAGTGTCAAGGTAAATTATCTCAAAATAATTTATTTATGTGAAACCGACATTTAGATGCATAGATACTGGCATGAAATATTTTAGTTGTCATAGAGATATGAAATATTTTATCTATTTTGGTGATGTTGACTTCTACTTTAGGATACTGTAAAACAGGAAAGGTATTGTTGCATTACTTAACAGCTAACTATTCATAACAAACTGAAGTTGTCACGTTAGGGCTACTAAATAGCCTTTATTGAGTAGGATTGCATAAGTGAAATCCACTGGAACACATGTGTACATGTGTGTGTGTATACATATATATATATATATGTAATACCAGTATCTTAGTCTGAACTAATCACTGACAGCTTCTTTTAGAAGCAGCAGAGAGGCATGAACGCCTATCAGTTTCAATACATCTAATTATAAAACTGCAATTTAAAACACGTCAGAGGAGTTGCCAATACATTTTTCTACTTCTTCAGAGACTATAAAGGATGAGTAGCTCAAATGTAGATAACTTCTGCAGGTCAGCAGTTGGTGAGAGGAATTGCAGTCATGCCGTTTCACTGATTTGGGACTGTTCTGGGGCAGCTATAGATAGTGGCATGTAAAAATCAGGTGAAATGAACACCAAATGCACTCCAAATGCTTGATTTTCCATATAAGTACAGTTAGTTGGAGTTACTAAGATCAGCCGTGCATAAAATTAGGGCGATGTTGAAGAAGTTAGTAGCCCATCAGTGCACAATGTAGCATAAGGTTCATATATAAAGAGGGAAAGTATTAACTTTGTTGTATCAGGGTAAACAGTGTAAGTTTATTCCTAGGAAAATTTTCAGTCGCAAAAAGAAAAAGATGTGCTAGATCATAGAATCATAGAAGGTTTAGAGTTGGAAAGGACCTTAAAATTCATCTAGTTCCCACCCCGCTGCCATGGGCAGGGACACTTCCCACTAGACCAGGCTGCTCAAAGCCCCATCCAGCCTGGCCTTGAACACTGCCAGGGATGGGGCATCCACAACTTCCCTGGGCAACCTGTTCCAGTGTCTCACCACCCTCACAGTAAAGAATTTCTTCCTAATATCTAATCTAAATCTCCCCTCTTTCAGTTTAAAAGCTGAAAACCCTTTGTCCTATTGCTACACTCTCTGATAAAGAGTTCCTCCCCATCTTTCCTGTAGGCCCCCTTTAGCTACTGAAAGGCTGCTATAAGTTCCCTTCTCCAGGCTGAACAGCCCCAACTCTCTCAGCCTGTCTTCATAGGAGAGGTGCTCCAGCCCTCTGATCATCTTCATGGCCCTCCTCTGTACTTGCTCTAACAGATCCATGTCCTTCTTATGTTGGAGTCCCTAGAGCTGGACACAGTACTCCTGGTGTGGTCTCACGAGACCATATTAGAGGGGCAGAATCACCTCCCTTGACCTGCTGGCCACGCTTCTTTCAATGAAGCTTGGGATACGGTTGCCTTTCTGGCCTGCAAAAGCACATTGCAAGCTCATGTTGACCTTCTTATCAACTGGCACCTGCAGGTTCTTCTCCTCAGGGCTGCTCTCAAGCCATTCTCCTCCCAGCTTGTATTTGTGCTTGGGATTGCCCTGACCCAGGTGCAGAACCTTGCACTTGGCGTTGTTGAACCTCATGAGGTTTGCACGGGCCCAGTTCTCAAGCCAGTCCAGGTCCCTCTGTATTGCAATGTTTTGATGTCTAGATGTTTTGGTTTTTTCTAGTTTTATGCACTGCATCACAGGGTACATGAGTTATACACTGTTACAACAAAATTTCAGTACTTTTTTGCACCTTTCCCTATACAAGTCATCCATTTTTAACTCAATTCTGTCTTAAAACACATCAGATAAAGTACACTTTCTGTCACATAACGTTAAACTCACAAGTATTCAAATCCACAACAGATTCTGAAATTTAAAAATATTATGCATAATGTTTAAAAATCTGGTTTCCAGAATCTAAGGAAGTGGTGTGTGGTGGGATTCAGTTTAATATTCTGACACTTAAACTTTCACATCCACATTGAGTGTCTAGGGGTAAACTAGATGATGTCACGCTCCCATAACAGTCAGTAGTGATACACTCAGTCCTGTCAGTGAAGTGTAGAGAGCTGCTAAGCTGACTCATCACCAGATGTTTTCTTCAGGATGAGGTAAATCTTATCTGAACTGATTGCATTGACTAAGGAAGCAACTTGATTGCCTAAGGTAGATGTCTAGCAACATTTAAGATGACATGATGTGTTCTTCCTGGCCTTCAGCTACCATCTCAGAAAACCACAAGACTCCTTATAGTCCTGTTTCCCATCTGCCAACTCTGTGCAGATATCTGTGGAGGTCTATATTCATGAAACCAAGAAAAGTTCTAGATCTCCACTGACCACAATAGGAATTTAGACACTACCTTATATGTTGACACCTACAACACAACTAAGATGCCTAGATATAGGTAATTAACATTATCTAGTACATCTTCAGATATCCAAGACATCTAACTATGTCTGGCAGATATAACAAAAGACCTACAAAAGACCTCTACTATTCTGTAGTGGTTGATAAAGGCCAGATATAATGCCCTGAAAACTCTCAAGTGTTACACTAGATACTGATATCTAGACAACTTAGTCATGTTCTCAGGTTTAGATGTCTTAAATTTGTATCTCACTGTATGTGTATCTCATTGTATCTGTAGATCAACTGTATTTCACTTGTAATATCCAGTGAAGTCAGTCAGTAAGTCAGTCATTTCAAGATTGAGATGATGTAAGGTCTTCTCCACCATTTTGTTATATTCTTAGCTTAACAGATGTCAGCTGTCATTCCACCCTGAGAATCCTCTATGTCCACAAGAAAGATAGATGGAAAAAAAAGACCTACAATAATCTGACATAATCACCTACTCCATTCTGATAACGTGGGCACCAAATGAAACAGCAAAGGTACAGGTCTGGCCAGCTTTGTAGTAATTATATGTTCATGTTATTCCATCCCATCACCTGTTTACAACAAAGCACACTAACCTGGAATAACTGATATTCTATAATATTCTACTCATTATATGGCTATTATACACTGTCAAAAAAACAGTGAATCAAGTTTTCTGAAAGTCAAGGCCATAACAGAATCTGTGGGAGCACCAAGAAACACATTATATCTTTGAGTATTTGCACCTACAACTTCACTCAACACAAACCTCTCACAAAAAAACAAGACTGCGGTTTGTGTTTTTACTGATTTATGATTCAGAATTCTGAAGCGAAACAGAAAACACCATAGCATCTTAGGTCTGTGTATATTTACAAGTACGCTAGTATGTAGCTTGCTTACTGTACTGTATAAGAGCTCAGCTGGTAAAATTCCCACTAGCAATAGATGTCAGTGATACCAAAAACTTCTTCACAGGAAAAAGAACTGCAGCTTCTCAGGGAGTTACCTTCAAGTCACAGTACAAATTGACTCCTTGGTTACTCATACCCTGGAAATTATAAAGTCAAACGAGAAATTGACACAGATGCAGAGCTAACAGTTGGTCGAGAAACAATATATTAGAAAACTAAAGTTAATTCTCTTTAGAATTCAAGCAGGATAATTTGAAATTTATGCAGAATATATTAGAGGTAGATGAACTGTTCGGAAATGCCTTTAAAGCAAAGGAGATTTTTTAAATAAAATAGGACGCATATGTTGTATAAAACTATGCCAAACATTCTTGGTTATTCTGGCAATGAAAAGCCAGCCTTTATCCCTAGAGTAGAAGTCATTGGCTTACAGAAAAATCAAAGATTTTGTTCCAAAAAATCTTCAAGAATTTATAGAGAAGAGATGAGGGAATACAAACAAACAATAGCCAGATGCCAAGCCATATGCCAGACATACTCCCTGGAAGATCTCAATCCCATATACTCATAATACATGAAAAGTATAACTGATCTAGAAGATATAGAACTGGTACTGTTAAAAAAAGAGGAAAAGATGGTCTTCAGTGGTGTTCTTAATATCGATTAACATTGAGGAAAAATCATATTCACAAAAAATCATGCTATTCCTAATTTATCGATATAGTTTCTTTCCCAAGTGTACTCCCTGCTGTATTGGTTAATTGATACATTTAACTTATGTTACCTCCTAATTAAAATACAATATCTGTTATTTGATTCTGACAACCAGAAATTATGGACTCTGTTCAGTTTGAAACTTAGAGCAGAATGCAGTCCATTGTTCTGATGCTGCTGACAATGAAGTTAACTGGTAATGCAAACCATTCCTGATTTTTTTATAATCTCAAAATATATTAGGTCTATATATGCTAGACAAAAATATGTACTCTTTTAGGAGTACATATTTGAAGAGTATTATGGATATTATACATTTGTAACTTCATACTAACCAATTCAAAACTACTTAGGCAAAATTCACACTGACTTAAAAAATTTAATTTGTATTTTTTTGCTGTTCCTGTCTGTGGAGCTCAGCTTTAAATGTATAAGTTCTACAGTTCTAATCATGGGAAGTAGCAATTTTTGTTGAATAGTCTGGCTTATCGTTAGTAGTGCATTCACTGAAATGGTAGTTTTAGTCAATTCAAAATAATTTACAAATGTGGATGAAATTCAGAAAATATTTTAGCTAAAAAGATAACTAAAATTCTGTAGTAAGTAGCTTATTTTTTCCTTTTTATTTTTTTTTTTCCTTCTTCTCCCCCCTCCCCTGGCTTCAAGGCAAAATGAGAAACTGAGAAGTGATATTGCTTTATTGCTTCTGCACCATACAGGTTACAGCATAAGCCACGCTTAGGCAGCATGTAGGAGACCAGAGGTCAAAACCCTTATGTTTTTAGGGAATAACTAATTATCTCACTTACCAAGAGAATTTCCTGTGCCACAGGGTATGTAGAGGTGGTTTTATTTCCTATATCACAGGTGTTGGCTTCTGTCTAAAATAAATACTATGTGGAGAAGGGAATCAAAATATGCCGATTATCAGCAGATTGCCCTAATCACAAGGTTATGGAACAATTACATTTTCTGCTGAAGATGAAGGTATTCTGAATTATTTAGTAGTATTTATTTAGTATCTATTTAGCAAGGATTTGTTTCCCCTAGTATTTATTTAGTAAGCAAGTAATAATCTATTTCAACAGACTGGTAATTCTCATCCCAGAACATTAGTCTTTGGCTTGTATATTTTTGTGGAAAAAGACAATTCAATTCTATTTCTGCCCTAACTGATGGAAAATAGAGGGTCTTGACCCTGAATTTTTCTAAGAGCTTGTTTCACTTCAGTTGTTCCCAGTGCAAGGGAAACAGCTTTGTTTTTCATTTGAGGAAGTCAGCAGGAAAAATCAGTTCTCCGTGCCAGTTAATTTCAAAGCAAAAGAAAGAGAGAGGCTTTTACAACCTGACCACCAATGTTAATTTCTGTCCAAGGTATTAGCGTCTTGCAAATTTTATGGAACCTTTTACTAAATGCCTGACTGACAGATGAATGTGGAACCCATTGAAAATTGTTGAGATTTATACTCCAAGCCTTAATGCAATCACCTTTGTATAACATGTTTAGACTGCAAGATTTTATGCACATATTAAAGGTGGGTTCCAAAAAAGAGTTCAAGGATTTATAAACTATTTTGAGGAAGCTACATTCTCAAAGATTCAACTTAAAATGTTTTTACAAATCCTGATTTTCAGTAAGTGATGAGAATTTTCTGCAACATTCATCTGTTCGAGCATCAGAAATCTCAGACTGCCTCTTAGGTTTTTCACACACAGTTCAGAAAACACAAGTAAACTGCCTATAAAAGATTAAGTTTGCAACATTTTGTAAAATTACAGATGATACTTCACTTGTCCAAAAATGCTGTGAGGAACACAGAACTGGACGGGATCTCCTGGGTCAGCCAGTCTTTTGCTTTTACATGAAGTTATATCATTTTAATCCCCTGTATCACTTTCTCATGATCCATTTAAAAATCAGATAGTTTCCTCACTTAAACTTTTTAGTTGAAAGGCTATTCCAGTATTTCATGCTCTGACAGCTGTTAGTTGTCTTCTAAAGATACCTGCTTTGCCACAGATAAAAAGGGAACTACTCATAAAAAGCACTAGGTATTGTGAATGACAAGAAAGCAACCCTCATTTGACTGCTGTTTTTCTTTTCAGGAGCAACAACTTTCAGCTTGTCTTACCTTAAAAGTTTCTTTTACTGTATCCCTTCAAAAGACCTAGAAATCTCATGGATTTCTTTCTATGAACATCTGCAAGCAAAAGAAGATACATTAGGTAACTAACTGAAGCATTTTCATAAAACATATCAGGGGAGAGGTTGTTGCTATTTTGGATAGTGTCTAATGTCATAATATCTGAATAAGAAGACAGATTACATTTTGAAACTAAGATATGGGAAAACATTTTAAATTAAAACCTTTGTGTTTTCTGGATAGAAGGTTGTGAATTTTCTTTTCCTGTTGCTACTCTTGCATTTAGATCTCCGTCCTTGACAACAAAATCAGATTCTTCCTTGGTGCTCAAGAAAACGAACACATAAAAAAACTCTGTAGAAATGAGTCCAGTAAGAACGCAGGGCAGGAGCAACCTAGAGTGTGGACCAAGAAACAAATCCCTTAAAATAACTTGCTTGGAGTTAAAGACAGAACTATGGAAAAACAATTACATAAATTCAAGTTCAATTCTGTTAAGTCTGGAGAAATGGAAAATTCAAATGATATTTATATTTTGAGAAAGAGTTCTCTTTGACATCAGTGAAAATGAGAAATTCAATAAGGCAAATGAGAGTATACGCCTCTACTGTTGGTTTTACCAGGCAGAGTGACCCTGTCACTGCTCTTCTTCAAGATGAGTTGCTTTGGCAGATGGCAGCCCAGTGAGACAGGGAAGATTACATAGGGGTAGATCATGCCATGGGTTCTCAGGGCTGTCATACTCAGATTTGCTGCTGAACCATAAAAGCATGCAGAGACACCATAGAAGGAAGTCTGTGACCAACAGTATTCTATTTATGAATTTTTTAAAGTCTTTAATTGTAAGAAACTGTTGTATACTTTCATTTTTCTGACACTGAAGACTACAGATTGGGTTTGCTGTGTTACAGACTTGAGAAATTACAGATGAAAAATTAAAATAATTTTAGCTTAGTTTTCAGAACAGCTATATCAGAGCTGGTGATGTAACAAGGGAGTGCCTACTCTAACATACACATAAGACATAATAAATATTTCTTTTGCTGTAGTGATATTGAAATGTACTTATCCTATAGTCGTTAGGGCTAGAAAAGATATATTATGTCGTTATCACAGATGCTGCCTGAGAGGCTGCAAAGGGAAAATATGCCTTTTATTTTCTATAATGGCAGTATAATATTGTCAGCACTGCTTTCTATTAATTTCCCTATAAATCCTGGCATTGTCTTTCTTCTTTTTGACTGACACTGTGCATTAAGCAGATATTTTCATTGTGTTAACTAAATGACATTCATTTCTCTCTCCTTGGAGGTTACAATTCTTCTTATATATGGTGAGGATTCTTCTGATGCAATCACATCTGATCAGAAAATGCCAGTTCATTCAGCCAAATTTAACGAGAAACACTATCACTGAGGTCCATGGGAATTAAGTAAATACTTAATAAAAATAGTATTATCTAGATATTTAAATTGCCTACCAAAATAGGACTTCTCAAATGCTTTTTCTTTAAAATTTGTATCCCTATATTTATTTGAAAAATACAAAGGATCATTGTACTAGAAGTTCCAATTAAATATTCAGTCAAAGAAGTAATATAATTTCCCGTAATAGTTTTTATTCTACTTAGTTGCTGTGTTTTTTCATAGCTTAATCTTTCACATATGTCCGTGTCTGAGTCTGTATCTATATATGTAACTGTTGTTCTCTTTTGACAATAGCTAAATTTATTAAATTTTATTAAGTCCAGATGACCCACCTCCTACAGTCCTGAGTAGGAACTCACAACTATGTCTTTGAAAGCAGATTTATTCCTATACTTCCGTGTTTTCTTTTTCCTTTTTTTATATGGTATATAATTGATGTTCTTTTCTTTTTCTTTCTGTGTTTCTCTTTTCCCCACAGGATTAGGGGTTTTGTTTCCTGAAAAATACTTCTTTGGCATGTTGCACTACACCTCTTGTAGCTCACAGACTCTGAAGGTGCATAAAAAGAGTGAAGACATTATTGATAAACTAATCAAAATTATTATTAGTTCAACTAAACTGATACTAATACCAATAATCCAAATTATACATTTATTACAGCTAATTCACATTAATAATACAGCTAATTATTATAATTGACTTTATTCTCACTCTTCCAGTGTGTTGATAAAGCCAGATGCCAGTGTCCCAAATCCAAAAAGAATGTGATGGGGAGTCATGGTAGATTGTATTCCTCCTTGCTTTTGGGTCTACATGCCACTATATTTATATGCTTGCCAAAACCCTCAGCTTAATTGCTTTTTCTTCATTTGTCCCCAATTCTATTATGTAATTATTATTTATTATATTGTTCTTTGTTCTCTTTGATCTCCTAAAGCTGGATTTACCAGCTGCTAAGTGACAGGCAGTTGACCGTTTGTGATTAGCGACTATAGTTGAGGGCCTGGGCCTACACTTTGAAGGCCCCTGTGGTTACCCCGTGGCTCCACCCCTCTATGCTTTCCATCGTTTTCTAGTGTCATAGATAGCCCTTTCTATTGAACACCATAGCTGCCAGTTATTTTCAGCTATGTGCTGGTTTTGGCTGGGACAGAGTTAAATATCTTCATAGTAGCCTGTATAGGGCTATGTTTTGGAATTGTGACTGAAACAGTGTTGATAACACAGGGAGGTTTTAGCTATTGCTGAGCAGTGCTTACACAGTGTCAAGGCATTTTCTGCTCCTTCACACCACCCCACCAGTGGGCAGGCTGGGAGTGGGCAAGAAGCTGGGAGGGGACACAACCGAGACAGCTGAACCCAGCTGACCAAAGGCATATCACAGACTACATGACATTATACTCAACAATAAAAGCTATGGGGAAGGAGGAGGAAGTGGGGAACAATTTGGGGTTACGGTGCTTGTCTTCCCAAGTAACTATTATGCATAATGGAGCCCTCCTTTCATGGAGATGGCCGAACACCTGCCTGCCGATGGGATGTAGTGAATAAATTCCTTATTTTGTTTTGCTTGCATGCACGGCTTTTGTTTGTCTTTATGTCAACCCACATGTTTTCTCACTTTTACCCCTCTAATTCTCTCCCCCATCCCACCTCAGGGGGAGTGAGCAAGTAACTGTGTGGGGCTGAGCTGCCTACCGGGGTTAAACCACAACAAGACATTATTTACCTAAATATATCAACACTATGGGAACAGCAGGCATCGCCCCACACCATTGGGCAAAGGTAATCTATTCTTAAACTAAATATCTAATGACCATCTGGTCATTCTCCAAGTGGATCAGGGTAGTGCAGAGAAAGCCCGATAGGTCCTTAGGCTTTCGCTGTTCATGCAAAGACTGTGGCCCATTTACTAGCAGTTGCAAGGCCATATTTACTCGGTTATGGGGCTACAAATGTTTCTAAAGCTTTGTGAGGTTATTATTCATTTCAAAGATCCTTTTTCTTATGAGCTGGGATGTTTTATGGGAATATGTTATGATGTTTAGTTTAATTAGTAATCTCCTGATTATATCAATTTCGATTTTTAAGATATTATAAAATAATTTTCTCAGATTTTTCTTCCATTTTCTAGAATCTTTATACATAATTGGCCATATCCCCTGGGCAACTAATGCAGTTCCCTATAAAACTCATATTTAATTTTTGTTTCTACTTGGATGTAATAGTAAACCTATTACCAGTTCTAAGGCTCTTAAATATTACGCTGATCACTGCCAATTGTAGTCCTAGGGACATATTTACATAGCAGGTGGAGAGATGCCTGGGCTTATTTTGAGTACTATGGCCAAAAGCAAATTCAAGCTGACTCCTTAGGCTGTAAAAGCAACGCAAAGGTCTTACGTCCTCCTTGGACATGATTACACTGTTTAAAGGTTTAAAGACCTCTCAGATAAAAGAGAAATTTGAAAAAGGCCCACAAAATGCATGGAATCAGAATAAGACCAGTACAATATGTAACTATAAAATGCATTGAGAAAATAGAAAGTATTGTTGCAGTTTAGGAAACACTTTTGAAATAAGTTCCTGAAGAAATATAAAAGTAAAATTATATTTCTAAGAAGTCTGTAAGACAGTATATTTCAGCTATACAAAAGACTAAAAAGAACCAAAAAACCCAGAAAATTTTACTGGAAATATCTTTCCATGAAAACATAAATGATGCAGGTCTTTTTGTTACCCAGTATAGTTTGGCACATCAGAAACACCTGATTGTCTTATTAGGCATTTACTAATGTGTCAACTTACACAATTTTATCTCTTCAATATACGAAAAATGTGATAGGAAGAGGACAAAGGAGTTATTAAAACAGCTAAATATTGCTAAAAGGAACAGAAGCATGTTCATATAAGTAATGATGATAAAATACTGTACTGCCCTTCAAGCAAAAAAGTGCACAGTGACATGCAACTTTTGATTACCGTGTCATCTTGAATCCGCTGGTTATAAATGCAGTACTTACTGGAACTTGCTCATGTTAAATAGGATTTCTGGTTTATTTTGTTGATGTTACCATTAGCATGTAATGGATCAACAACCCATTAATAGAGACCATGGCAGGCATTACACACCTGTGGCTGTACTAGACTATCAAATTTAAATAACTTTGAAAAACCTTTTCTTGGTGAATATGATTAAAAACAATATGAAATTTAACACTGTCAGACTTCAAGGACAACAGAAATGCCCGAAAAGAAAAAGGGACAAAGAAAAACATGGTAGAAGCTGTTGTTAAAGTTCTGCTGTCGGTGCTCAAGAGAACCTCTTCATTTCCAGGTTTGAATAATCCAAATTGAGCTCGTTGCAGTTCTAAGGAGATACAACCAAAAAGGTAAGGAGAGGAGAAGAGGTTTTAGAGGCCTTAAAAGATCTAATAAACCTCTGAATTGTTCTCAGATCACAAATTACAATCCAGAAGTATATTTGAATTTTTTTTCTTTTACTTTTTTTTTTTATTTGTATCTATAAATCTCTACTTTTTTCTATGGATAAAAAGGTTTACTTTATAAATTTACTTTTCCGTATGTAGACATTCCTTAACACACTTGCCATGAGAAATAGAGCTTGAAGCTTTGGTAACCAAAAAGGTGGAATTATGGCAACTCAAGTTCTGCAGCTCTCAGTGGCACTTTTGACAGCACGATTCATGCTTTCATGCTGTTGGACCTCAGGATATTATTTCATGAAAGGGCTGGTTTGCAAGGAGCATGACTAATTTTGCATAATTTCAGAGGTCCAAAACATTGGCATGGAATCTTAAGCTTATTACTTCCACTTCCTAGTCTAGCCAATTGACAAAATTAGACACTTCTAGAGAGCAATTCATCAAAATAAGACAAATATCTCAGAAGTGAAAGGGATGACATTTGTAGGTGTTTCTTTCTCTCTATTTAAGAGAAAAAGGAGATCTGGGGATTCTTAGTTGCCTAAAAATAGTCAAATTAATTCTGTCAAAAAGACTCTTCTTTCTGAAAGACCAAATTCTACATTTAGTTTGTCTTGCATTTCAGGTTCAATTGCACACCTTGCTGCTGTCTGATGTTTAATATCTGTATCAACTTGACTACTGTGAAAATTGATTAAATAGATTAACTGGGAATGATCCTGAAGTGATGAACTGGTGCTTTTAAGGAATGAGCCTTCTCAGAATTAGCATCTAGGATTTATTACTTTTCTGTAGGTAGTAATTCTCATGTGTGCCTGTAGTGAAATTTTTCATGTTCTCTTTGCCCACACGACAAAAGTAGAAGACTCAAAGTACATCACTGATTTGATGAGTAAGTAAACTGCTCAAGTTATGGGAATACAGACCTGTTTTCCTTTGCTTTAAGTGAATCCTTTCTTAGATAACTGGGCTGCTTTAGAGAGAACATAAATGAATGAGGAACTTCTGTATCCATGAAGCTTGCTTATCTTTTCTGCTAAAATTTGTTCCAAAGTAAAAATTAGTCTAGTTTTGCATTTCCATATATTTCTTATGATCTCAGAAGGATGCGCTGTTTTATATCAGAGTGTTACTGCCAGCGGTGTCTCAAAAATAAGGACCACCTTACATTCAAAGTTCCATAGATAACACTGATGCTTACAGGGGAGGCAGTCTCAAGTGTTCAGTCTACATTCATCTCTTAGGGTGAACAGCTTTCTTTTGTTATGGCAAGTTTTCATCTTATTTCAACAAGATATATACATGAAAAGTGAGCATGAAAAAAAAAACAAAAAAACCCCAACAACAACAACAAAAAAACAAACAAAAACCCAAACAAGCAAAGCCCTCCTATATTTATATCATAATGAAACTTTAATCATAGGAGCTTTTCTTCCTTTGGCACTGGCACTGCCAGTAGACAGAACATTTCTAAAGACGAAATTAATCAGAATAGAGGGAGTTTGCGGATGCCTTTAACCCTAATCCATCAATTTGACAGCATTTAGCGTGTCTTGTCAATCACATTTATTCCGCAAAAGTCAGAATACAATGTTCAAGGAAAGAAAAGGTAGTAAAAGAAGCAACTTGACAATTAGTGTTCAGGAAGCTTTGGCTCACCTGAATAATTTATTTATTTATTTATAAAATTTATGTATTGATTAAGGAGGAAATTATTTGAATATTATGTTTTAAAACTTTTGTGATAGATCCTTTTGTGTCATCTAAATATTTTAAAGGTTAACTTTCTAAAGGCCAATCATACTTACCCACCCAAAGTATAAGACTGGATTTCCAATACTGACCAGTGCTTTTATATGTAAATATTAGCAAAAGACAAACTAGCAACTTGTGCTTTAGTATTTTTAAAGTTGGTTTTATATGTAAGTCTCATGCCATGGGTTAGTGTTCTAAATTTGGCTATTAATTATTCAAATCAGAAGAAATAAAGAAAAAATCAGATAACAATTTTGCATTATCTTGAGGGAGGGTTTTGTGAAAGCATCCTTGTTGGGAATGTGAGATACAAAAGAGTGTAAGATTCTACACAGATGGCATACAACATCTGAAAAACTCCTGTCTAAGAAGTGCCTCTGTTTTACGAAAGGTTCCTTACATAAATTAAATATTGTCAGTATATGATTTGATTTAGTTACTGGCTTGTGTTCTGGTTTCTAAGAAAAATTAGGGCTTTTTGTTTTCTGTTTTGTTTTCTGTTGTATTTGGATGTAAAAAAGTAATGTAGTCTTGAAACTAATAGCAAATTATTTTTGCACTCGAAAGACATGCTGATATTGTGAATATAACATTATTAAGATTCATTGTGAAATTACCATGACAATTAAAGTCAGCTGTGAAACACCAGTTCAGGAGTAACTCTCTCCTTTTAAAATAATATCATTAGTCCTTGTCATGCAGAGAAATGTAATTAATGTAAATTTAAGTTGCATATTCCCTGCTTCAATTCTTTTCTTTCTTTAATCTTCTTATCACCACAAGTAGTTTTTCAAAAAGGTGACCTTAATAAGTGATTAACATTTTTCTTAAACTCAACATAACAATTGTTAGTTTATCATTAGTAGTATTACTGTAAACAAACAAAAAACATGTTCTAAAAAGAGATGCTCAAAAAGCAGAGAACCTTAAGATAATGGTAAAAGGTGCATTATTTCATTTAGAAGGGTTGAGATAATAATAAACAAATCAAAATATACATATGCAAATACAGCCACACAGTTCACATCCACTGTGAATCTCCTTAACTGGTTCTCGTTGACCAACAATTACTAACATGCTGCCTTAGATATTTTTTCTAATCAGGCAGAAAACTCTGAGTCTGGGATTAATTATTTGTAATAGACATATGGGCTAATTTATCTTCCTTCTGTATGAATTATTCACAATCATATTTCTCAAATATAGTCATTACCAAAGACTATTTTCTGCAGACACTGGTGAATAGCATATTCACAAAATATTTATTATAAGTATATTCCAAAGATAAAATCACAACTGTGTTCTAATTTCCATGGGTACAAATCCACAGAAATAAATCTTCTTACATCAGTGAATAGAAGATCAAAGCAACAGAAGCGATTGGGACACACTAGGAATTCTCTGAAACACAGAATTTCCAGGGCCAGAGAAGCCCAGACTTGCAAGTATAAATATTTAAGTTGCTGAATTCATTATTCATTTTATTTGAATATTCTGTGATTGCTATAGAAAATCATTCTCATTGGCACATCTTCCTTCCAACAACCCATTCATTGGAATATTCACAAAAAGGCAAACATAAAGCAGTGAGTACAAGTGAAAGGATTCATTGAAAAGTGAATATTCATAGGGAATTATTTGACTAGCTGGCAGAAATAACTGTGGTACTAGAAGTAATTACGGGATATCTGAACTATATAGTTTTATCCAAGACCCAAAAGCTTTTCTGTGCGAAAGAGAATCACGGGGCTTCGCATATTTTAAATGAGCTTTTGATATTTCTTCAGTTCCATGTGTCTCCATTGCTAAACGAGAAGAAAAATTCACTGTCGGGATCTGATTCTTCTCTGAGATACATGAACATTGAATTTATCAGTGTAGTGTGGTAGTAGCTACTAATGTTGACATCATTCATTAAGAATTGTAAGGTTTTCCTTTGTCTCATGTTCCTATCTTTCAAAATGTCATTCTGTAATCCTGTCAACATTATTTTACCATTTTACAGAAAAGGAGAAACAAATTATCTTAACCAAGGTGAGTGCTAGAGAGATGTAAGCTACTGTATACTCCGTCCCTTAACGCTCTGGCTGATGCAAAGCTGTCCACTACAGAAATGAAGTTTCCCTTGGAAATACTGTGACATGCTGTTAACCAAAATAAATTAGGTATAAGAAGCTATGTGTGATGTTTCTTGTGAGGTGGGGGGAAATAACCCAGACAATTTCTAACTATGAATGCTGTGAAATTTCCAATTTCTTGGTGTGATTCCACACTGTGGAGCTGGGCTTTAAAGTTCTACTTCTACACTATAATCTTATATTTGTTCTCCACCCTACCGTAATTGAATGGCCCACTGGCCAGCTCATGCCCTAAATGCAGAACCTGTGACCGAGGTTCACTCACAGCTAAAGAAGAAGTCGTTGCATAAATTGTTATTAACTCATCAGGTACTCTGCTGTGTTCACCACAAAATTCACACAGGAATTGTTTCTCTCCAGTTCAACCAGCAGCAGGATCAGTCCTCAGCTTCTGTGAAATATGTTTGAGCACTTACCAGACAATGTTTATGGGAAAGTAGGTTTCTGCCTCAAAACGTTTTTTTAAGAATTGTAACTGCAAAGTATAAGAATTTCCCTGATACATATTTTGGTGATATTCACAATTAAAGGACAAATTTCTAAACTTATTGAGCAAAGTTTTTATTCCTTTGTATAAGTACTGCCTCTACAGAGGACATGCAGTGTCAGGTTTTATGTGGAAAACTGTAAAAAATCTATTTTCTTCCAACTAATTCAGCATGGTTAATGATTATTAGCTGTGAACAATATAAACTTTTCATTATGTTTAAGTACACAAGCACATTAAGCGTTTCAGAAAATGATTTTTTACTCTTTTATAAGAATTTTTCACATTCACGTTTCATTTTCACATTACACGGTATAAGCTGTATTAAGAAGGGTTATTGAACAATTATTCCTTATGCAATGATCAGGTGTCTCAGGTACATATTCAGCCATATGTTCACTAATGAAACAGTTAACTATTCACAATTTTAAACGAATACGAGAAGTTCTGGTCTGATAAAAAATGTTTTGCCAGACAAAAGGGAAAGGAAGGGAAGGGAAGGGAAGGGAAGGGAAGCTGTTTTGGTCATCCTGTATCCCCTTCTATGATAGAAGAAATAGCTAAACTGTGGCAACACAGAACATGCTTATATTCATTTTATTTAATTTAAATTTGTGTCAGAAAGAAATGTGTATCAAATATTCTCCAAAACTGTAACACATTAAAAATAATACATAACTTTAAAATCACTAGATTCTCAGAACAACAAAGCTTCAATATTCTGGACTTTCAGTGAAGTGTTTCATATACTTTGACTAACTTGATTCAGTTCATATTGTCTTGAACTCCTGATAGTTGAAGCCAAAGTGTCAAAATAGTGACAAATCAAGTTCTTGCACAACTGATAATCTAGTTTTGCAGCTTTGTATGAAGAGAATAAATTTTTGCATGCTTACCAGTCCTACTGCTTTTGGCTGTTGACTATGGCTTTTAGATTGAAGTCTTGTTGTATTAGTTTTTCAAATATTTATTTGATTTTCTGAAGATTAATTTGGCAGTTGAGATACCAAAATCACGTTACTCACTCCCAGGCTTACCCCCACCTTTACTTCTGTATGTCCCATCCACTTCTTATTGTACATTTTGGTGCTTTTAAAGGACCTCAGTCCTCCTCTGTGAAAAGCCAAACTGAAATCAGAGGGACACCACCATCATGCTGTGCAAATACCATTTTACCCAGTAATCACTATCACTCCTTGGGCTCTGCTGGGATGGGGTTGTCTTCAACAGCCCCAGATAATCATTTACATTGCACTACAGCTATCAAAAGTAGATTGTCAGAGTCCTGCCACATTTTAGGATGAGTTGTCTGAGTTCCCAGGCAAGTCAGAAGTTTTTCCTCAGGCACATATTTACACCAGAAGTTGCAAAAGGAACAGTAATAGTGGTACAATACATAAGACCCCATACAGGATATATTGATTTATTGATCTACTAAAAAAAAAAAACAAAAACAAAAACAAAAAACTGGAAAAAAATAATATCCATTAGAGATGGAATGAGTAGGTTCTTGTCCATCACTTCGCTGGCCAAGTTTCCTGCTGCAAGGCCTGCCCTCCACCTCTGTTTTATGTATCCATATTACATACCATTTACATGGAATTGACTGTTTACATGTCCTGTCATACAATAACTTGAATAAATCTAGTACCTTTTTATTACTTAGTACCTAAGAAATTTTGCATCTGCCATGCCTTTGCCTCATTTTTCATAGTATCAGTTATACCTTTGCCTTGTGCTGTCTCACACCAACTGGCGTAAAGTATCACATCCATGGTGACCGAGCATCTGAGCTTGAGCTGAGCAATACATCTCTTTGTATTGCTACTGCAGAATAAGAAAGAAAGAAAGAAAGTAGAATACATGACCTAGTCATTTAAGCAACATATATACATAAACAACATTATTTCAGACATAGTCTGGCCCGAAGAAATTACTGTTTCCTTACAGTTGCAGAATGTAGCTTTATAGATACATGTCAAATCTCATACTCAATTTCAATGTTAGCAAATAGAAGTTTGAAGCTGAGGATTCTTGAATGAAAATTCGGGGATTCCTTCACCACTAGTTATAGGGAGATTAATATTATTCCTTCTGTTCCTCCCTTGGAACAAGGTCTGTATGTGTAAATACAGGTTAAGTATTTTGTCTTCTACATATTATGCATGCAGTGATTTGTCACTCCTGATGGTTCATTTCATGGAAATTTAGCAGATTCAGTCTATTAAAAAAATATTTCCAAGAAACTCAGACATGATATAGAAGAGCATCGTATAAAAAGCTAGAGGGAGCTGAGTCTACAAAATGTATATTAAGATATCATTTATCACTTCCCTTGTTCTTAATTTTGCATTATATCTGCTATGCTACAACTATATTACTATTCCAGGCTGTGGCCATGTTCCTGCATTCTTAATGGTATATCAACATTTGTTTGCATTTTCAGGCAGTTATTTTTGGGTGATTAATTTGGGTGTCAAAAAGCAAACTGCTGTCTTCCAGATACCATTCTGATCAGATTAACTGTGTCATTATCCACAGGTATGAGGTATTTCAATTCTAGCCCATTGCTCAGTCTAGATAATTAAGTTGTCACTCCTTTAAGCAATTTATTACAATACAGTATGCAATTGTTTTATTATACATGAAAGTCTGTATCAGGCAGGTTCCCATCAGTGGTTTGCAACTTGATTATGTGCATGACTGTGCGAAAAGTAAAATAAAACACATGTCACTAGGAAAAAGGAATGAAAAGTAAAAGTTAGAAAACAATGATTTATAGTGTTTCTAGTTATTTTTTGACTTTTTCTCAGAATTACAATGTCTTCAACTAATCCAGTTTACAGAGATCTCTTAATTCACCTCTGAGCAGGTAATTCTACATGATAATTGGGTACTTAATAAATTAACATGTATTGATTAAATAAACAATGAATAATAGAATATTAAAAAACACATCTATTTGTATTGAGTGAGATACCCTTCCTTCAGCTAATGATTCATGAGAAAGGAAAGAGACAAAAAGAAGAAAAAGCTTTTCATGACAGAAACCATTGTCTGAACATGCTGCATTCAAGAATTCAAGTTTGTCTTTTTCAGGAAGAATGTGGGCAAAGAAAACTTTGGATCCTATCACTGGTCCAAATGCATATTCAATTGGATTTGAATGTCATCTCCCTCAATTTCTTTGGCTGGTCGTATTTTAGTATAATAATGACATTTTTCTAGCTGAATTTCTGGAAGATCAATTTATAGCTGC